>WNHD01004393.1:0-12581 GCA_011057455.1 Ganaspis sp. Gsp50 | reverse complement strand
CAAATAATTTTCACTTCAATTTAAAATCTTCAAAATTCCGCCAAAAATTTTAAAGATATTAAATCACTGACCATGAAAACAGAAATTGACGTCAAATTGGTGTCTAATTGATGTCAAATTGACGTTAAATTGATGTCAAATTGACGAACGTCAAACATTTCTAAATAAAAAATTCTAATAATTCTTTTGTTGCAGGGACGGTAAATTGCTTTTTGAAAATCACAATTTAGTTACAAGCGAATAAAATTTAAAGATTACACTTGATAAATGTTTATAATATTGTAAATTAATCCAAATAATAATTTCCTTGCACAAAATATGATTGTCAACTGACATTTGTAAACAAACAGGTTTGAGAAGGTAGAACTCATAAACTGACTCGATATCAAAGTTGGGTAGGATAGAATTCATCTCTGGTTGGTCAGATGCAACAAGAACTCTATCCTACCCAACTCTGCTATCAAGTCAGTTTATGAGTTCTTCCTTCCCAAACCTGCTTCTTTACAAATGTCAGTTGGCAATCATATTTTGCGCAAGGAAATTATTATTTTGTTTAATTGTGTACAATATTATAAACATTTATCAAGTGTAATCTTTAAATTTTATTCGCTTGTAACTAAATTGTGATTTTCGAAAAACGATTTATGGTTTAATCGATCAGAGTCGATTTTTACTGCCAATTTTCCATACAGTGATATTTTTGTAACTTTCTCGTCCATCACTTTTTGTCCTTTACTCTGTACCTACTTTAGTAACTTTTACCCTTTACCTTTTTAATTTTTTACCATCTTTTCTTCTGTGATAAAATTAGAATGCAACATTACTCGGATTTCCTACTGAAAAAACAATACTTATTAATATCCTTTGCCTTCATTTAAGTTGACTTGTATTCGGTTCTAAAAGAGAAGAGAAAATATCTTTGATAAAAGTCAATTACTACTTTAATAATTGATGATTTTAATCCCATACAAAGTAATTCTACCAGAAACCTCTACTAAGAATTGCAGGTTATAAATATAATTTATTATTGGTACTTTTATATTCATTAAATATTTTTGAGGCACTAAAGCTGTACATAAATAGATTTGTAACCATGAATCTGTATTTCTGGAAAAAATGTCAGTGAAAAAAAATACTAGAAAATTATAATTAAAGTTCCATTAGGATCTTTTTAAATTATCGAAACTATAATTTAAAGGCTTCTTCACATATTTTTTTCTCACTTTGAAGAAAATCATAAAAACCGTATATAATAGCAGGCGAGAAAATAACGTTTAAACTCTATGTATATATGAGCTCTATATGTATAACAATAATAGACGTTTAGACATTTTCAAATGTCTTAAACACTGAATGTCTTAAATCATAAGACACCTTTTGCGTCTAAAAACGCAAATAAGACATTTAAGTGTCTTATACGAAGACACCAGTTTTTGCAGTGATATAATTAAACTATATTATAAAATGAAACTACATAATAAAAATTATATTCATTTCATGAACATTTTGCTTCCTCATAGGGGAAAAATGTCTATTTTGTTAATCAATTTCTATTAAAATATATGGGATATTCCACGCTAAATTGGACGGTTTAAAATTTTTTTGTATGCTCATCAATTTTTGATATTTTTTAGTACCCATCGCAAAATTGCTCCTAAATTCCGTATCGGGCTAAAACTTGCGCAAATATAGTCGAGTATTTCAGCCACCAAGTGTTATTAAGTTTCATCAAAAACTGTAGGAGGGGGGTCAATTTCTCGATAAACAGTGGACTTAGGTCTTTTTGAGTGTTTCTATATATGTTCAGTTTATGTATAATAAGAGGATACATATATTTATAATATAACCTACAAAATACTCGTTATACTAAAATACAATTTACGTAGTTAAAACCTATAACTCCCTTTTTCCAACTCCGTTTGTCATTAACTCAAAACGGTGGGGCTTTTATAGAATCTGTGACGGAGTTGAATTTTAACTCCTTTTTTTTACAGTGATAATTGTCAGAAAGTTTTTCTATCTAAATATGCAATAATGGAATATTAGGTTGGGACTGAACAAAAGGAAAAAATAGTTGATAAAAATCACCCTAATACATAATTATATCGATTACAATTAATAAAAGAAAATATGAAAATCATGTATAATTTAAATCTATTAAATAAAATTTATATATCAAGATGAATGTTGAAAATATAATATTATTAATTTCTTGAGTTAGAAAATTTAACGTTTAAAACAAGAGATGCTTTCTTAAGTGCAGAGGATACAATAATACTACATAGCTTTAGGGCAATAACTCACGATCTTGTCAGTTTTAATCTTTTAATGCAAGAAAACTTTAAATAAAATATATTAGATCTTGCACATAAGAGTACATATTATTTCACGGTTAATTAGTTTTCTGATTTGTAATCGTTAATGCAAACAATAAACCTCTTTTCGATGAACAAAAATTACATTCCTGTACAATAGAATAAGAAAGAATGTTCTTCATGTACAGAAATTGTGCAGAAATTTTTCTGCGCCCGTGCCGAAACAAATTTAAAAAAAGTTCAAATAATTTACGTGAAAAAATTGAGAAAAATCAATTAACATTCTAGCACCATGATACAGTATATAGCTATATATGCGATACTGGGACAATTCATAAATTTTTCTGTAATTTCCCACATAGCACTGAACCTTGCCTAAAGCTTTAGACAAGCTTTAAGTGCAAGGTTCGCAAGATTTAATTGCAAGCTTCAGACAAGCTTGCGTAAAGATTTAAATGTTCGCTATAATTAAATGTTTAACGGCAAGCTTGCCTAAAGCTTGCATTTTAAACTTTAGGTAAGCTTTAATTCAAAGATTTAGTAAACATTTACATGCAATGTTCATTAAATGATAGGTAGACATAACAATTTACAATGATGCGCAGCCCTAAAATAAAGCATCTATGGCTGCGCAAAAAATTTTTTTGACATCCCATATATGGTGCTTAATGTATAATTAAATATAAATCGATTTCCATAAATTATAATTTATTATTAATTGATTTTTTAAGAATATTTTTGTAAAACATTTAATTTAAATGTTTACTAAAGCTTTAAATTAAAGCTTGCCTAAAGCTTAAAATGTAAGCCTTAGGCAAGCTTGCCGATAAACATTTAATTATAGAGGACATTTAAATCTTTACACAAGCTTGCCTAAAGCTTGCAATTAAATCTTGCAAAGCTTGCCTAAAGCTTTAGGCAAGGTTCAGTGCTATATGGGTTTTCGAGCAAAATTTAATTTCTCTCATGTAAATTATTTGAAATTCTTGCAAATTTGTGTCCCATCCAAAAGTCGAGTACTATCAAGGAAATTTTCACGTATACTTATTTTTTTCCGTGTACAATTTAAATAAAAACGAGATGGTGTCATACATCTGTTAGACATTTTCTGCTCCTAAAGGTGAGAAATTGATTTTCTTTCATTTTCTCTGTAATCCTCGTAAAGCTAAAATTAAGTGGAACTAATTTCGAGCGCTTGCTGAATTTCGGAAACTCCTATCTTATAAAGACAGGTATTTATTACAAAAACGGAAGGTGTATAATATACCTGGGAAAACTCAGCTTCTTTGGAAAAATGCGTCCTTTCCACAATTTTATGGTTGTGGTTCCGACGTTATTTGTACTTGAACAAAACTGTTAGTGTAGTTTTGACCAACCTATATATAGACGTGTACATACAATAACCATAAAAAAATTATTCCTGCCCTTTAAGCTTTAAATACTTGAAATTTAATATTTGTTCTGAAAATACCTTGGAAATTGCACTTAAATAAATGTTTGTACAGATTATATTATACGCATACAAATATATTATTTACTTGTGTATGTTTGAGCCTATGTATGTTACACATGCACAATGATTTAAAGCAAAAATGCATTCTATCTGATGTTTTATTATCTTACAGTTTAGAATCGGACACATAGAATATATGTGTATTCTTTATTCAAGGATAATTATTCTTGATTCAAATAATTATTCTTGATTTAAAAAATTATTATATTGGTTCGAGTAATTATTCTTGTTAATTATTCTTATTTTGAACAATTATTTTTGGTTAGAGTAATTATCCTTGTTAATTATTCTTGTTAATTATTCTTGTTAGTTATTCTTGTTTTAAACAATTATTTTTGGTTCAAATATTTATTATGGATTCAAAGAATTATTCTTGATTGAACGCGGAGAAAAATTGCAAGTGAAATTTACCGAACATATTATTCAGTAAAATTTACTTACAATTAGTTTTAACTTAAACAGAACAAATAAAATATTAAATTACAAGATGAACTTGGACTTTTACAGGGATGAAAACAACCCCTGAAATTACAATCTATCTTGGAATTTGACAGGTGTTGCATTGGAAAATAACATTTTGTTTTTCCTGTGGTAAGTATAATATTTATCTAAATACTTGAGTATAATGTGCGGAAGAAATTTTGAGGTTAGGTTTGCTTGGCTTAAACTTAAAATATCGAAAAGTCACTTAAACAAAATTAATCCTTATATTTTAACAAAATTTAAAAAAAATTGACCTCGATACGACTTATAGAATAGAAAATATCCTTATATAGACAATTTTGACAAAACAGCAAATCTCTTTAATTAACAAATATTTTTAACTAATTAAAGCTTTAAACTAAAATTTTCGCTTCCGTGCATTGTTCAAATCTGTTAATTAATTGAACCTATCAAAAGTTGTCGTTTTACATAAATTATTGAAAGAATTTGCTAACACTAACAATAAGTAGATATCACCTAACAATAAGTTGTTAAGTAATTTTCACCTAACTAGTTCAACTCAAATTTTTAGGTAACATTTTAGCGTTCCATAGTTTTCTGTTGCGGTTTCTCTCCGTTATGTATTTATTCCTGATTAAAAATTACAATTAAGATTTAACAGTTTCATCAAACTAGATTTCACGAATTCAAAACGACGGATAATTTTAAAATTGACCCTATATGTGCCTGAACCTTAGTGCTTGGAGGTTTCTGTGGTTGATGATTACAAATCAGGTTTCAACTTTTAAAATTAAAAAATGACGAGGAATCCGATTGAGATTTATATTTATCAGCTCTATGGACTATAATAAAACAAGTAACAAAAAGGAATATAAAACATAAAAATAATAAAATTGTAAAATACATTTTTATGCAAAACAAGAAAAAACTCTACAAAAGACAAATTTGTTTTCTTCCGCTTTCTTCTGAAAACTAAGAAATGTTCTTTGAAAAACACACATACGTGACCGAGACAATTAAATTGGAGGGGTTCCCCTGTATAAAAGGTCCAAGACCGAAGCTCTTGTCGCGGACCATTGTTGGACAGTTGAGCTACATACATATAGTCAAAGATATATAAGCGTATATCAGTAAAGTTGTAGCTGTAGCACTGTGGGGACGCATTTACCACGTGGATGCACCGGCTAGAAATAAAAGTGCCTTTATATGTTGCATGCCGGGGATAAATTGTCCAGAAATTTCTAAGGCTGAGGTCGGCAAGCTTTGTAGGATTAGAACTCTTCGATTGGCATGCTGTACTACCGCTAGTAAAGATCATCAGGTACCAGTTAGCAGTCTCCGACACTTTACGTGTCTCACGTCTGACACCCTCTAGTGTCATCATACGCTCTAACAAGCATTTTCATTCAAAGTCTGTCTTCAGCTTCGTTAAATAAACAACAAAAAAAGGAAAGCGGAATACGGAATCGATCGACGTCATTAGATCCATCCTATTTATAAATCTGAATTAATTGCATCTTTACTATTCAAATGATATATATATTAAATTTGATATATTAAATTTGATAACTTAATATATTACAAATTAAAAGTTATAAATAAAACACAGTAAAAAGAAAACCTTAAAATTAGATTTAGCGGACATTTATCATTGCCTTAAATTCAGCATTTTTCTTATTTTATAACATAAAGTAAACAGAAAGTCAGATTGACTTTGCAGATATTGTTTAAGAAAGAAAAATAATGAAAAATCAGCAAAATTTGTTTCTTACACAAAAAAATAAGATTTGCTCCGGCTGAATTTCAGTAGCCTTTAGCGGGATTTATTTTAACACGTAATGCGCGCGACGATTTTCATGCGCGAGTAAAATGCGCAGTGAATATACGTCCCGTTTATGGTATAATCATTGTAGCATTGGGCGTTGTGAAGCGTTGTTGTCAAATTGGAATTTTCAAAGTGTTGAGAAATATATGTCATTTAATTCATATTTTATATGAAAATGAAATAAAAGGTAAATACATGAACTCTGAGAAGGTAAGTTAATTTTCATTAAAACTATTTAATCGTAGCGGTAAAGTGTTGTATTTAGGACAAGCACAATTTCTGTTTAGGAGTATAACGTGGTCGTAAAAAGACATTAATTTAGCTAATAGAACCGTAAAATTACAAAATTCTATTTTGTCTCCATTTGTTCTTTGTTTGTGTTCTTATAACTAGATAAGTTGTTAAAATTTATTTGCTATTTTTTAATCTGTTAAAATTTATTTGCTATTTTTTAATGTTTCTTGTCTTATTTATTTATTAACTATGTCATTTTTCCAGATGCTATTTTTTCTCATCTGCAGGACATCTTTTTTGGAAAAAAGTTGAAAATTCTTACAAGAGAAAGAAGAGATGTGTATAATGTTCCTTCATCTCAAAGAGGAAGTATCTTTTTCTATTTCTTCTCTTCTATTTCTATGAAATTTCTATAAAAATGTAAATACACCGTATATATATGTACGTTTCAATAAATTTTTGACGTTATCATTTAACTGTACATTTTCTTAAATTTTGCATATTCACTCAGAAAAATGTTTGTTTAAATTGAACAAAAATATTTGCTTCACCTAACATAATCGAATTAAACACTTTTTTGTTTGATTTAATTAAATTTTTATTTGATATAAACGAATTGCTTTTGCTTCTTCTGTTTGAAAAAATAATGTGTTTGATACGAATACAAGATTTGTTTAATCCAAACAAATAATTTGGTGCAATAAATTACTCCTATTCTGAGTTAAAAATTACAAGACTAAAGTGACTTACATCTTCTTCGATAGCCTCGCGGTTTAGGTGCTTTACTGTGACTATTGGGAACGCAAGTTCGATTCTCCATTCCGGTGGATTTTCTTCTGTGATTCTTCTGTTTTAGCTAAAATATTAAATAAACAATGTAATACAGTCGAAGCTCAATAATTCGAATCTCGATAATTCGAACTCACATTACAAGCGTTTCAATTTCGAATTATCGAGCTTCGACTGTATTAAAAAAATAATAATAAATTATGATTTATATGAGAATAAAAAAAATTATTAAGAAGAAATTTGTTCCATTCAATCAAATAATTTATTTGATTTAAACAAAATTTCAGCAAATATGTAAATTATTTGTTTGAATGAAACGTAAACATTTATTTGACCTTGTATCAAAGATAGAATTTGCTTGAATAAAACAAAATTTTTTCAATGCAAAAAAAAATTTCTCTCAGTGTTCTTTTTTCTTCTAGTTTGTTTAATCATTACATCCTCTTTATAAGGTAACTTCTTTTCTTCATAGAAGGGTAAATTTCATTGTATTCAAATGTGTGTCATTTCTTTTTCTCTACTTCTTATTTTTCATTATCATTTCAGTTTTTTATTCTTTTCTCATTATGCTGATAGTATTTTTTGATCCTCTCATTATTTCATGATTGTGTTACATTGTTTCTTCATTTCTCTTCACCTTGTGGTTTTGGCTTTTATTTCTTCCACAATTACAACCTCTGTTCCCTCTATATTATTACAATGTCTCCTTTATGTCTTCATTTTATCTACTGTTTATTTTTTTAGCATACAACTTTTTTTGTTTACTTTCCTTCATTATTCCATTTCATTATTTCATTTACGATATTTTTCGTCTTCAGACTGCATTTTATTGTTTTAAACAATTTTGATATATGTAAATATTTTTTACTAGAAAAGCAACTAGAAGAATACTTGAAAAATACTAGAAAAGCAATTCGAGACAATTAGTCTGAACAAGTTCCAGATCTCCCTAATCTTTATTTCTTCATTTTTCCGCTTGATTATGAAGGTCATTTCTGTATAATTCTACTTTCAATTTAAAAAATAGTTGCCAGTTAAAAAATTAGCGATAAAAATCTGTCTTTCGTAACTTGAAAGAAGTAGAAAACAGCACAAATCAATTCGGACAAAAGTAAACAGAAAGTTCTTGAAAAATGAGCTTGTAACCGCTCCTGACTTGATTAGGATTTACAACCTGAAGATGTGAAGGGACAATTTTTTACCCCCGTGCGGCTTTGTTCAATGGTTTCTTTTCTCAATCTCGTCCTCAGCACGTGCAATTATATCTTTTTTCTGTGTTTGAAAACGTCATCCCACGCAGAGACTGAGAACCGCTTGACCATGGTTAAAGGGGCCCAAGTATCCCAGAAACCGCAGGGGCTCTTTCAAAAATGGGACTTGAGGCTAACGTTAGAAATTCCTCACGACTCCACGCAAGACGTGTTTTCAGGATATATGAGAAAAGAAGGAAAATTGTGTCTCACTGTCCTTCCTTACCTATAAATCAGTTAATCCTCATTCAATTGCTGACCCGAGAAACTCGTATGGCGAAAGTCTCTTTTTCTATTAAATACATAACCGCCTCCGAGAATTACAATTTGATGTGAAGAACACCATTTTTCAAGTGCGAGATAAATCAATTTTCTTCATTTCAAGAACTTGTGCCTCATTGATATCTATATTTTATCTTTCATGTGGATATTATTTTTTATTAATTAAATAATCAAAGGACGTTTGATGTTTCCCAGCATTATTAGATATTAAGAATTAGGTGATTGAAAAGTAACAATTTGCTAGGTTATGTCATAAATCCTTTTATTAATTGAATGTTTCGATAACCGATCGGTTATATCCTTCTCAGAAAAAAGTCACTAAAAGTAGTAATAAATTCGTCGTTAATAATGTATGATAAAATATTAAGGTCATGTCCAAGAACTCGGTCGATAAGTCAGGAATCTACGTTCATTTTTATTTTTTTCTGAAATTTCTTTTTAAAAATAATAAGTCAGATATTCATAACGCACTTGAAGGTTTCCTACGAAAATTCCCGAAGTTTGAAAGAAATGTCTTTTCTAGTTTCGCTGCAATTATTAGTAGTGAGAACCTAATATGTCGGTAAGTTTGTTATCGACTTACTAGCGTTTCAAGCAACACAACGAGTTTTTAGTTAGAAACACTAGGAAATAGATGCCAGACGTCACAGAGACTCGTTTTGTTGTTTTAATAACGCTAGTTCGCTACTGTTCGCTACTAAAGTTTCCCTGCCCTGCTCAGTGTGGTCGCCATATTCCACGTCAAAATTTATGACAGTTTCATTACTGAAATATTTTTTATTGTTCGTGCAATCATCAAAACCCCAAAAATAAATATTTCCTATTATCCTTATTTCTTATAGTTCTACTGTAGAGAACCCTTTTTTCGAATAAGTGTCTGTATATTTTTCAAAAAAAGTGTCCAGTGCGAAAATTTTCAGGAAAAGAGGGGAAAATGTTTGACAACCACTGTTAACCACCTCTACTTTTCTCCCTTTTATATAGAATTATGAAAATCTAACTTCAGATTAGAACCATCGACTCCAAAACAAAAATCAAGGAGAAAAATGATAAAAGCAGATTGTTTACGATTGAAATGGAAAATAATTGTTGTTAATCAATTTAACATTATCAACATAACCTCTTAAACATTAGTGTATTAAATTAGCTCACAAAAAAATATTTTGAATTTTGCGTATAATAAGTCTTAAATTTTCTATTATCTAATAAAATAAAGAATATTGATTGAAATTAACCTTTCAAATTTTCCCGCTACTCATTGCAAGCTTGACTTGCGCAAGTGCTTTCGAGAGCAACGTTGCCAAATTTCTTATTATCTCAACTTTTCAATACTTTAAATTTTAATCGTGCCTTTTATTTAAGGAGGTTCTCCATATTTTTTAAAATTTAGTTTTTTAATGAGAATTGAAAAATTGAATTGCAGTAAATTCTGTTCATCCGTTCACTTGAAATATACAGATTCAAGCGTAATTTACCGATGAGAGAATGTGTTAATAATTAATAATTTATATCTTCTGGTCGAAACGTTCCGTACTACATATATTTCCACATTATAATTTATTAATTTAAAAAAACTATTTAACTGATTAAAAAAAGTTCTAACAAAAACCTATTCATTTTAAGTTTACTTTGCTCATCAAAGGGCTTATAGTTCCTAAATATTGGACAAGGTTTTTGTTAGCTCTGAAAAAAGAAGAAGCCAAGAATGCAATAAATAATTTTATCGTATTCGTGTGATATGTTCATGCCTCATTTTAGAATCTTGTTAATTTATTATTACATGTAGGTCTATGTTTACGACATAATTTGAAGCGAAAATCTGTTTTATTGTTTATGGCTTTCCAGAGAATATAGGCTGTGAAATTTTATGTGTCCGCTAAGCACCCAGCAGATTGGATAGACACGTTCCTTTCGATAATAAAAAAAATATTTGCTTCTCACATTCATTTTTCGATTGTAGTGAATCCTTTGGGAAAATGACTCCAAATGTCTTCGACTTTGAATTTCAATCTTTTTTTGAAAAGAGTTATTCAAAGTTACAACAAAATGTACTGTTATATTCTTTACTTAATGCTCACTGAAAGCGGTCGTTTAAAATTTATACTTTAAAATAGATGAAATAAAAAATTGAAATTTCAAAGAGGAAACAATTATGGGTTATGTTTTATAATAGTTTCAACTTGATTAAAATTTGGTTCACGTCAAGAAACGCATTCTCCAGACAATAAAAAGACTGATATTCAAAAATTCGCCTCCGTTTAAATAATTAAATTATTTTTTTTAATTTTGATCAGTCAAAAGCAGTTCTTGGTAGTATATACGCTCCGAAAAGCACCAGAAATTCCAGTAATATTGCCAACTTTGAGATAACGTTCCATACGTTGATACAATATTTCTGCAACATTTGTAATTTTGGCTTAAGCTTGGTAATATTGCTAAAAGTCCTGATGCTGAAAATAAGTCCGCCCCTGTTGATAGTATTCTCTCTGTTCTTCACGTACACAAGCTCATTTGCCCTTCCCCTTGCACCCTTTCCCGACCGTCGTCAACCCCCTCTCGTCCTTGCGCGAGCGTCTCAATCTGAACCCCTCGTCATGTTTTAATTTCACGGCCGCTCTTCTCCTTCGGCATCCACGTCGCGAATCCCCCACTCCTATCGAGTGGGGAGCAGGCGTGGCCAAAAGTTCCTCACCCGCGAGGGAAATTTCGCACACAAACTTCAACTCGTGATTATGAGAAACATGGGAGGATGGCTGGAAACTGGAGGGGATAGTACAAGTGAATATGAGAGTTTTAAACCAACTCCCCTCCGTTTCTTTATTCACCTGTTGATCCTAGTGGAACTTTTAAATGGTGCGGTGATGCAAGGAAGGGTCAATAAGGGAGGGGTAACTGAGAAGCGAAGGAGGGTGAGAATTAAGGAACAGTGTACATTTAACTTTACGCAATTGTTTTAAAAGAAATAGTGATAACTTTCAAAAAAAAAAACAAAGAAAAACTATTCTTTGGTCTCGTTTTTGAAAGTTATATTATTATTATTATTATTATTATTATTCTTATTATTAGTATTATTCTTATTATTAGGCATTATTATTAATATTATTATTTTTTTAATTAAGTAGTAGCAATATATTTTTTGAAGATTGTTCTTCCAAGGTTTTAAAAATAATTTTAAGAAGATAATGTACCGACTGTTAAAGGCAAAGGTAGATAAAAGAGAAGCCTATTGTATCCACTTTTTACATTCAATACCCATAGAGATATAAGAACCGAGTTGTACAATGTGATTTCACAATGCGTCGGCAAAATCAATTTCTATCTCACGCTATCGGCTGGTATGACACAGCGTTTACGTTGTTTAAAATTTTTCAAATTTTAACAAAAACTGAACATAGCTCGTGGATATTTTTATTCCTTTCATAGGGTTGTGGATTAAATGTAATTATTTAGACAGAATTATGAACCCTGGAAGCTGTGAATTTTGCGCAATTAAAAAAATTATTGTGTTTCTAACCTAAGAAATCTATAGTATTTTTGAAATTTTAGGTTGCAAACGCAACAGTTCTTTCTTAATTGCGCAAAATTCACAGCTATACATATAATAATTACATTTGCTAGCAAATTCAAAATTCTGCAGTCAATTATTAGCTTACACATTTTTTCCATTTGAAACTATTTTTGGAATTATTTTGTAAAATATGTTTGTGGCATTAATTCTTTTTCTTTCACTTTCTAAAAAATCATGACATTTAGTCGACAGTTCTCTATTTAAACGATGTAAACAGTATAGTCTTCTTGAATGTAAACCATGTTTTCGTATAGGGTAAGTACACCAATTGTCGAGGATTTAAGGCAACATGCGACTTTGATATTTTTTTTTAATGAAACTGTAGTACCTACAAAATTAATTTTTATGAATTTAAACAAAG
>WNHD01004392.1:0-11265 GCA_011057455.1 Ganaspis sp. Gsp50 | reverse complement strand
TAATAATAATAGAATAAACATAATGAATGTAGAATAATAATAGAAAAATAATAGAAATAATAACAATATTGATCGAAAAAAAGTAAAAAAAAAAAAATATTTATATTTTCAAAATCTGATACTAATTGTAAATTTTTTTTTTTAGGTAATTAGGTCTTTTCATCATGAAGGGCGGGTTTTTATTAAAACCAGATGTCTTCTCGAATCAAAAGCTCATCAGTAAGTTTTAATTTTTAGTTTTAATTTTTTTTAAACAAAATTTAATTTTTCAAGTACTGAACATTTGAAAATTTGGAAATTTAAACGTACAATTTTCTATTGAATAACTACAATTATAGAAATATTAATTTAAGAATTATTTATTTATTTATTATATCAATTAAATATCAATGAAAAAAAAATTGAATTTAGTAAAATCAATCGTTTTAATTTAGTAATATAATTGAATATCAATTTTAAAAAAACGAAATTTTACATTAGTCTAGTGAATTTGACTTTAGCTTTTTTTTCATTGATCTTGAATGTAAAATATTAATTAATTGAATTGAATTTTCGAAGCCTTACGTGCTCGAGGCTAAGAATGTAGTTTAAAAAAACGCACTCTAATTATTATCTTTATTCTTATCTACGTTTTTTATCTCCAGGTACGTAAACACGAGTTTCAACCGATGCTGGAAAATCCAACAAACCCGATCTTTTCGCTCGTCAGCTTCACTATGTAATTATGAGAATCATTTTTAACGGATCATTAAGAAGATAAATTAAAAAACGCTGCAAGGAAGCAATATCATAATAGAATAGAAAAATTATTTCGCATTTATTATTATTTTATTTTTTTGTTATTTTTAGTTATTTTTCATTTATTTAATTAAATTTTTTATTTATTTAGTTAATTTTTTTTATTTATTTAGTTAAAGTTTTATTTATTTTTCTTTTATTAATTTTTGTTTTGTATTTAATTTGATATTTTTTGTATTTAATTTGTTATTTTTATTTTTTATTTCCTTTATTGTTTTTATTTTGAATTTTCTTTATTGTTTTTATTTTTTATTTCCTTTATTGTTTTTATTTTGAATTTTCTTTATTGTTTTTATTTTGAATTTCCTTTATTGTTTCTATTTTGAATTTAATTTCAATGTTTATTCATTATTTTACAATAAAAAATAATCAATATCAAAATATTGAATTTATATTTTTTATCACGTATCTATTACTATATATTATTAATTTGTTTCATATATCTATTATTATTTTAATTTATTTTTACAAATGTCTTCTTGTCTCGATCAATGGAAAGAAAACAACTTATTTAATTAATTCTTAATTTTAATGAATTGTAATAAACACGATATCTATTTTTTAGGGGAAGTAAAAGACATTGTCGTTCCTGCTTTTGGAGCGGAAAGCGTAACCGAAGGCGACGTCAGGTGGGACAAGAAACCCGGTGATCAGGTCAAGGAAGACGAAGTTCTTTGCGAAATCGAAACCGACAAAGTAAACCAATTATCATTTAAATATGCACAATGACGCAGACTTCCTTTTATTTTCAATCTCCCTCTCATCAACATTCTCCGCACTTCATTCTTTACAAAATTACAAATTTGATTTTTTACCAATTTATGTTTTTTACTCCAGAGAGGAATTTATTTAAGACCAAAATACTCAAATGAAACAAAATATTCAAATGAAACTAAATATTCAAATCAAAGAAAAAAGCACAATGAAACAAAATATTCAAATAAAACTAAATATTCAAATCAGAGAAAAAAGTACAATGAAACAAAATATTCAAATAAAACTAAATATTCAATTCAAAGAGAAAATTACAATGAAACAAAATTTAATGAATCAAAATTTAATGAAACAAAATGTAAGGAAATATTCAAGTGAAACGGAAACAAATGAAATTGTTAAAAATTATATGCTCTGAATTTCTAACTAATTAATTAATTTAATTGCAGACTTCTGTGCCGGTGAATGCGCCGGGAAGCGGAGTTTTAAAGGAAATCTTTGCCCAGGATGGAGAGACGGTTAAACCGGGACAAAAATTGTGTTCGTTGGATATAGGAGCGACGGGAGGAGCGGCACCGGCTGCTGCCGAAAAAGCAGCAGCACCACCTCCCGCTGCGCAAGCTCCGAAACCCGCGGCCGCTCCGCCGCCACCACCACCTCCGACACCTTCCGCGAGACCTGCAGCTTCTGCACCGCCTCCGCCACCTCCCCCCGCACCTCGTGCTCAACCTCCACAAGCACCCGCAACTTCAATGCCCGTCGCTGCCATTAAACACGCCCAGGTAAGCTTTTTTCCTGCGAGTTTTCAAAATAGTTGTAATTTTTTCGTTTTTACCTTTTGTTGGTTTGTATTTATTTTACTTCCTTTATTTTTTAATATTTCTTTTTCTTTACCTTTCTTTTTATTCTAATATTTTCTCGTGTAAAAATAATAAATAGTAATTTTTCCTTATTTTTTGTCAGTCCCTGGAGGGTGCAAAGGTTCAACTTCCACCGTCGGACTATTCTCGTGAAATTATCGGCACGAGGACAGAACAACGAGTGAAAATGAACAGAATGCGTTTACGAATTGCCGAAAGACTTAAGGATGCACAAAATACAAATGCCATGCTTACGACCTTTAACGAAATTGACATGAGGTAATTAAAACTTCTTTTTTACTTCACCACTGAATTTTGAAAAAATGACATTTCGTCCCCTTTATTGACTAATTCGCTGTTTTCTCCTTGTTTTTCCTCCTTTTTTTTACATATATGAAAATTACTTAAAACGAGTAAAATCAAGTACTTTTTCCCTTTATTTTTTTAGTAAGTCTTATAATTTTTCAACAATAATACTTCAGACTACTTCCAACTGTTTCCAATATTTAAAAATTTTTAAAATTAGTTTAAAATACTTCAGATTGCTTCGAGATAGTTCAGAATGTTTAAAAATACTTTAAAATGTCTTTAAAATATTTCAAAATACTTCAGAAAAGTTGAAAATACTTAAAATATATGTAAAATATTTCAAAATATATATATTTTTATATTATATTATTAATTGTATAAGAGCGGCTGTAGATGGACAAGAAACATTCAAAATGTATTGTCAAATGAAAATAAATAAATAAATAAAATAATATTTCAAAATACTTCAAAATGGTTAAAAAATACTTCAGAATTCTTCAAACTACTTCAAAAAATTTAAAAATACTTAAAATTTCTCAAAAATATTCCAAAATACATAAAAATATTTCAAAATACTTAAAAATACGTAAAAATGTTTAAATGTACTTGACATTACTTTAAAATACTTCAGACTGCTTCAGAATACATGAAGTATTTAAGAATACTAAAAAATACTTAAAAATACTTCAAAAAATTTAAAAATACGTAGTTACTTTAAAATAATTCAGATTGATTCAAAATACTTCAAAATATTTAAGATTGCTTCAAGATACTTCAAAATATTTAAGATTGCTTCAAAATACTTCAAAATATTTCAGATTTCTTCAAAATATTCCAAAATACATAAAAATATTTCAAAACAATTAAAAATACATAAAAATGTTTAAATGTACTTGAAATTACTTTAAAATACTTCAGACTACTTCAGAATATATCAAATGTTTAAAAATACTTAAAACTACTTTAAAATACTTCAGACTACTTTAAAATGCTTCAAAATATTTAAAGAGACTTTAAATTACTCTAAAATGTTTTCAAATATTTCGCAATACTTCAAAATATATAAAAATAATTAATTATACTTAAAATTGCTTTAAAATACTTCAAAATATTTAACAAGACTTCAAATTACTTTGAAATATTTCTAAATACTTCCCAATAATTAAAAATATTTTAAAATACTTCAAAATATTTAAAAATACTTAAAAATGTTTTAAAATATTTTAAAATATTTCAAAATACTTCCAATTATTTCAGACTACTTCAAAATACTTAAATTTACATAAAAATATTTCCAAATATTTCTCAATGTTGAAATTTTTTTAAAATACTTTAATAAATTTAATACAAACACTTAAAATATCGTTAAGATAGTTCAAAATAATTAAAATTAATTTAAAATACTTCATTCTACTTCAAATTGTTTCAAAGTACTTGAAATTACTTAAACTGTCTTTTAAATATTCCAAAATAGTTAAAACTCCTTTAAAATATTCCAAAATAGTTAAAACTACTTTAAAATTTTCAAAAATACATAAATCTAATTTGGAATATTTAAAAATACTTAAAACTACTTTAAAATATTTAAAAATACTTAAAACTACTTTAAAATACTTCAGACTACTTCAAAATACTTCCAAATATTTTAAAATCCTCAATATTACTTTAAATTACTTTAATATACTTTAAAATACTTTAAAATATTTTTAAATACTTCCCAATACTTCAAAATAACTTGTTTTTTATTATACAGCGTTGATAAAGAAACAAATTTAAAATTTTTAATTTATTTGGAAAAATGGAAAATCTATTGTCTTAATTCGCTTGAAAAAAATGGAATAATCAAAAATGCAGCAAAAAAAAATGTTTGTGAAAATAAGTGTGAAATATTACAATGTTATTCGTTTTTTCTTCTCTCTAAAATCCCTTAAATGGAAAAATCCCTTAAATGCAAAAACCCCTTACATGGAAAAACCCCCTTTTATGGAAGAAAATCCCCCTTTTTTAAAATTAAAAATCCCCTTTTGGATCTAAAATTGAATGAAAAAAGGACTGTCGTCCCTGAAATAAATCACTAAAAAATTAAGTAAATAAATGTTTTTTTCATATGTTTTTCCTTCAAATTACTAAAATTATTGAGAGCAATAAAATACTTTTAACAAATTACTATATTAATAAATAAAATTAATTAATAAATATGTTTCTTCATATGTTTTTCCTTTAAATTACTAAAATTATTGAGAGCAATAAAATACTTTTAACAAATTACTAAATATGTTAATAATTAAGTAAATAAATATGTAAATAATTAAATAAATAAACAAGTAAAGAAACATATAAATAATAAAGTAAATAGATAAGAAAATAAACAAAATTAAAAAAAATATTTTTCAGTCGTTTGATGGATTTCCGGAAAGCAAGTCAAGAAGCTTTCATGAAGAAATACGGTCTCAAGATGGGCTTCATGAGCGCTTTTATCGCGGCCAGTGCTTACGCTCTGAAAGATCAACCGGTGGTGAATGCGGTCATCGACGGCGGAGACATCGTCTACAGGGACTACGTGGACGTAAGTGTAGCCGTTGCCACGCCAAAGGGTCTCGTGGTCCCGGTTCTACGCAGCGTAGAAAACAAAAATTTCGCCGAAATTGAAATTGCCATGGCAGCCATTGGCGACAAGGCGCGAAAAGGAAAAATCACCGTCGAGGACATGGACGGCGGCACCTTCACGATAAGCAACGGAGGAGTTTTCGGATCCCTCATGGGAACCCCAATCATCAATCCACCTCAAAGCGCAATTCTCGGCATGCACGGCGTTTTCGATCGACCAATCGCTGTCAAAGGACAAGTAATTAATCTCCAAATTTCAATCTAAAATTAATAACAATTCACATTTTTCCAATAATTATTTTGGCTTCTAGGGTTCAATTTCTTTTTCTTGCATTTTTGTTCTCTTTTTTATGTTTCTGTTTTTGTTCTCTAATTTTTATTTTGTTTTTGTAGTTTTATTTTGTTTCTGTAGTTTTATTTAGTATTTTGTTTTTGTAGTTTTATTTTGTATTTTCATTATGTGTTTTGTAGTTTTATTTTGTATTTTGATTTTGTTTCTGTAGTATTATTTTGTTTTTTGTTTTTGTAGTTTTATTTTGTATTTTGATTTTGTTTTTGTAGTTTTATTTTGTATTTTGATTTTGTTTCTGTAGTTTTATTTTGTATTTTGTTTTTGTAGTTTTATTTCGTATTTTGTATTTTTATTTTGTGTTTTGTAGTTTTATTTTTTATTTTGATTTTGTTTCTGTATTTTTATATTCTGTATTTTGTTTCTGTAATTTTATTTTTTGTTTCTGTAGTTTAATTTTGTATTTTGTTTCTGTAATTTTATTTTGTTTTTTGTTTCTGTAGTTTAATTTTGTATTTTGTTTTTGTAGTTTTATTTTGTATTTTGTTTCCGTAATTTTATTTTGTTTTTATAGTTTTATTTTGTATTTTTATTTTGTATTTTGATTTTGTTTCTGTAGTTTTATACTTTGTATTTTGTTTTTGCAGTTTTATTTTGTATTTTTTTAAATTATTGTTTGTTCTCCGCTTTATTTGTAAAAAGCGGCATCTAATGCAAATCAAGGGTGTGTTAAAAAAATGTTAAATTAATGTTAATTAAATGTTAATGTTAAATTAATGTTAAATTAATTAATTTAAAAAAAATGCTTTAATTTCAGGTGGTGATTCGACCAATGATGTACATCGCCCTGACCTATGATCATCGATTGATTGACGGTCGCGAGGCTGTCATGTTCCTGCGCAAAATAAAAGAAGCCGTCGAGGATCCTAGAATTATTTTAGCCGGTCTTTAAATAATTTTTTGAACCGCTTCAGAACTTACGCCTCTCTTTTGTCTCTTTGAAAACATCTGTACAGAAAGGAGTCCATTTTCACAAGCGCTGCGATTCAAAAAAGTAGCAAGGAAACTCTCAAGAGCAACTCTTCAGAATTTCCTCCAGATCTCAAAAAAAACAAGAGTCCCGGAATTTCGGATCCAGAACTCTCCACGAATTTTTCATCCACAATTCTCTCCAGGAATTTTTCATTCAGAATTCCTCGAATTTACCCAGAATTCCTCGAATTTACCTAGAATTCTCAGCAATTTCTGCCCCAGAATTCTTCAGGAATTTTCCACGAATTTCTGATCCAAAATTCCCTCCAGGAATTTTTGATTCTCAGGATTCTGCACGGATTTTTGGTTCAGAATTTGCTAGGAATTTTTGGTCTAGAATTCGATAGGAATTTTTGATCTGGAATTCGTGGCGGATTTCTGAAGGAGAATTTTTCATGAGTCTTTGGTTTTTCTGCGCCAGGAGTTTTCCACGAGTTCGGAGAGCAACAAAGTGCTGTAAATAATGTAATTTATACTCAGTGATCGATTCGAGATCCGAGAATTGTGAGGCGAAGCGGCAAGCCGAGGATCGGATGCAACGGGACTGAAAAACGGTCTTGTTGATCGGATTAACGGTGAATTGTTTTTTTTTTCTTTTTAGTATAATAAAGTCATTTTTTCAGAAATCACTCGAGAATGTTTGGAGTCTTGGTCTCGATTTTAAGATAGTTTTTTTTAACAGTAACGGATTCATTGCTCTGCCAAGTAGTTATTTTCGTTTTATTGAAAGTGAAAGTTTTGTATTTAAAGTGTATTGTTAAAGCAACTTCCGCGTTTTGAGATTGTCAACAAAGAAAGAATGAAGAAACGAAAGAAAGGAAAAGAAGGAAAGAAAAGGAGGACAGAAAAGAAGGAAAGAAAAGGAGGATAAAAAAGATGAAAAAAAAAGAAGGAAAGGAAAAAGGAAAAAAAAAAGAAGGAAAAAAGGAAAGAAAAAAGGAAAGAAACAAGGAAAGAGAGAAAGGAAAGAGAAAAGTAAAAAGAAAGAAGGAAAGAAAAAAAAAGAAAAGAAACGTTTATATTGGAACATTTTTTCGCAATAGATTGTAATTTTTATCTTGACGACTGTCAATGAAGAGCAAATCGATCGAATCTAGAAGCTGTTATTCGTCACTTATATATGTATTTAAAAGTAATAAACACGCCGATACGAAATTTAAGACTCGTGCCTTTTAATCCCCGATGCCCTTGGAAATTGAAATAACAAGTGGAAATTTGAATAACGAATCCAAATTGATAAAAAATAGTTAACACTGTTTATTACGATTATTTACAATTTCTGAATATATTGTAATTCAATAATTTTTTAAGTGTCTTAGAAGTTTAACTGTATTAGTATTTGCGCACAAAAAAATTCAGAAACGTTCCATCTGAACTTCAAAAATTAACTCTAAAATAAAAAAAAAATTTAACACTTTTAACTTTACAAAAATTGTTGTATAAACGCTTTAATTTGTTCTTGTCATCCAAACGTTTTTTGAACTTTTGTATTTTTCTTGCAGAGTTGTTTTCTATCTTTTGAATTTTTCTTGTCGAGTTTTTTTTCATCTTTTGAATTTTCTTGTTGAGTTTCTTTTCATCTTTTGAATTTTTTCTTGTTAAGTTTTTTTTATCTTTTGAATTTTTCTTGACATTTTGGGTTTCTTTATCTTGAATTTTTCTTGATCTTTTGAGTTTTTGTATCTTTTAATTTTTTTATCTTTTGAATCTTTTTTTATCCTTTGAATCTTTTTTTATCTTTTTTATCTTTTGAATCCTTTTTTATCTTTTGAATCCTTTTTTATCTTTTGAATCCTTATTTATCTTTTGAATCTTTTCTTCATCCTTTGAATCTTTTTCTTTATCGTTTAAATCTTTTCTTTATGCTCTGAATTTCTTTCTTCATCATTTGAGTCCCTCTTGATTCCTTTGATTTTTTCTTGACTCTTTTCACTTTTTCTCGATTCTTTGCAGCTCTTCTGGATTTTTTTGCATTTTTCTCCGATTCTTTTCAATTTTTCTCGATTTTTTTGAGTTTTTCTCGATATTTTTGTGAGAAAATTCAGAGATCTCGATCGGGATGAGGAAGATCTTCGATATTCATGTTCTCTAGTTCGATTTTGTGCTCCTTTAGCAGGGGTACGAAATAATCGTAGAGGGCTTTGATTGCATGTACATTGTGTTCTCGTTGCGCTTTTATAATGTCGTCTAAAGTTTTCTCCTCCTGTTTTCTACGAGATGAAACAGTGGGTTCGGTTTTACATATAAAACAAGCGCCAGTTTTAGCCGATTCCAAAAGTTGCTCAATTTCTTCTGAAATTTTCACTCCTTTTGGCAAAGCCTCCGCCATGGCTTTATAAACTCCGATTGCAAAAACCGCCTTAAATGCTTCCGCGTATCCTAAATCGAATCCCTCCTGAAGAACGGAATCGGATCCATCGTCTACTCCCTCTCGATATCCGGACTTTAATTATAAAAATTAAAACTGATCATTCCCTTTATTATTATTGCTATTATTATCATTATTATTATCATTATTATTAATTCTATTATTATTATTATTATTATTATCATTATTATTATAGCTTTGTTATTATTATTATTAATATTGCTATTATTATTATATTACGGAAGCATTATTACTATTATTGAAAAATTGCAACAATTTTCCCTAATTTCAATGCTTTTACTATTAACAAATAATAAACAACATAATAAATATTATTTATTTAATTCAATTAACCAAACGGTTGGAATTAATCGTAAAAAATGCGCAAAATTCGTGCTAAAAAAATCCGAATTGTCAAAGTAGAAAAAAACCAATTTACCGTTCCTGCAGCATCCATAGCTCTTTTCCAAGACTTTTCTCCAATTTCCAGTTCTTCCTTTTCATTCCCTTCTTCCATTTTCTACAAAACACTTGTTTTTCAACTAATTAATCCGAAAACAATATACTCCAAAACTCTGTCCGTTTTTAACGTTCGTTTTGTTTCTAAATTTCGAGGTTAGAAAACATCAAATTTTTGAAAATCACGTATGAAGTTGGCGCTGCAATTTTTGAAAAATTCGATACATCGAAATTCGATATTGTTACGTCCGATATATCGGTAAATGTCGAATTTTTTTTCAAAATTACGAGATATTTTGCAAGCAGAAGAGAACCATTTAGAAAATTTTACAAGCGTGTAAAGTAAATGTTTCTTTTTATCAATTCATTGAACAATTTGTCTAGTTTTTCACTTTCGACAATAATGCTTTTATTATTGCGAGCTTTTTCGCAAAATCTGCAAACAGGTTTCGCGCCAATTGAACAGACTCTCGCCAACTTCACGCACAAAATGTCCGCCTTTTTTGAAAAAGAAAATATTGTTAAATTTTTACGTATAGGTCTTTTAAAATTGTTTATTGCTACCAAACGCTCATGTTTGTAAGATTAAGACAAATCTTCTTTCAGCAGGACCCTAAAATTTTACTTTTTGAGATAATTCGCTCACGAATTGGTTTTATTTCCCGTTTCTCACCAAGGTTTTCTTGCTCACGAACACACGAAGTTGGACTTTTATTTTATCACGTTTCTATTTTATCACGTTTTCATTTCATTTATCGCTTTTCTGATTTCACTATCGCGTTTTTATTAAAGCTATCGTATTCCTTTTGAACTTATCACCATTATATTTCATTTCTTATCAAAGCGAATTTTTAATTCGAATTACGTTTTCTTGTTCTCGAGCTTTGAGGTTAGAAAATTAGAGTTTCTTTTGCCTTGACCGTGAAAAGTGAGAGGCCTTGAGCGACAATAATAAACACTCGAAAATTCTAGATAATACTCTTCCGTGAAAGGCTAGTTGTAAAATGTCAAAAGCCTCCTAGGAATTTCTCGAGGACATTTAGTGAGAGAAAGACACGTCGAAAAACGAGTTTGTGAAGCGGAAAAAATGGGAGGACCACAAACGGTATGTCCATATGTTTATAATTTTGATAATTTCATTAATAATTCACGTTTTATCAATAGTCGCAAAATCTCCTTGATTCGAGAACTGTCAAGCTCCGAAATTTGCCACGTGCGTCCTTTCAAAACAAACAGGTTTTCAATGCTAAACCTAACCTAACTGATTCACATTTTTATTTGCCTTGTTTCTTTTTTTTTTTTTTTAATTAATAAAACCTGAATGACGTGTCTTATCTGTGGTTAAAACGCGTCTTTTCTGCCGCAATAAGGATCCTTTGAATTTTCAATCTTTTAAGATTATCTGGTGAGGTTGCGGAAAGTTTTTTAAAAAAATTGTTTTTTTAAATAAAATTAAATTGGACGTTTTAAAATTAACTTCAACTTTCTAAAATTAAATTAATTAAATTTAACTTTTTAAAATTCGGTATATTAAATTAAACTTTGTAAAATTCAATATATTAAATTAAACTTTTTAAAATTCAATTACATTTTTTAAATATAATTACATTCAATTTTGAATAAAATTAAAACAAAATTATTAATAATAAAAATTAATAAAACGAAAATATAATTTCACAGTTGGAAGAAACTCAATCTCTTTCCGAAGAAATGGATTTGTTTAGCGCAAGTTTATTGAGTCGATTAACAACTCTTCCACGAGATCCCAGTTTAATTGTGAGACCTCTAAATACCCAGGATTACGGAAAAGGTAAGTTTAAATTTTATTT
>WNHD01004391.1:0-11265 GCA_011057455.1 Ganaspis sp. Gsp50 | reverse complement strand
CTACGATATTGAAAGACTTTTCTTTATCATTTTTAGCTCTGTTATAAATTCTTTAACTGGTGCACCATCATCAAAATGTATTATATTACTTTGCGAATCTTGAGATGCATATGCAACTCTCCGCAATTGTAATCCTCTACGAATTGCCTTGCAGCTGCAAGATGGATATGATTTCAAACAAACATCTAAATGCTTTCTGCTATTGAATGGCATAGGAATCGACAACATTCTTAGAAGCAAAGGCAGGTACATCTGTTATCTGAGTAACTAGAGCCATTCCATCAGTTGCAGTTGACAATTAGAAATCATATCTATCTTAGAGAGCTGAAATACAATAAGACCATGTATACTCTCAGAGATAATTCGAAAGACGCCAGGCTGACGGTCTCATCGTCAAGCTTGGTACTCGATCATCCGAGTAAAATAATACTGGATCTAGGTGTTCACCATTTCATAGAATCTGCGTTCCACATAATGACCTAGGGTCAACTCAAGATAGAACTGTGACTTTTCACACGATCTCTCTTACTCTAATGAAAACTTGCCAATATAAAAACCGAGGGATTCTCTCTGGAGATGTCATTTGCTCTGTGCAGTCTTCATTGATCAGATAGATCAGAGTTTCGGAACAGTAACCGTGCAATCTTAGCTGTTGAATTCAGTTTCCGACTGTTCGTTATAATCTGTCAAAAAGTCACTGTTCATATTAAGCTACCCTTCGGTCTTCAGAATACTTTTGCTTTTTGTAAATGTCTAAAGTTCTTACATCGTGAGCATTTAATGTCCTGAAAGCTGCCGTCATATAGCTTGTTCCCGTAAACGATTGTGAAGTGACGCCTTGCATATTGGGAAACAAAGACTAATTCAAGTGTCAACGAGAAAGTGGAATCTTTGTCATCGATAATACTTCCACTGACTCATTCTTCATCTTAATTCTGACCTTTTCTTGAAAGGAAAGGAAATTTGTAAGTAAATTCAACATATTATAGTATCACATACACATTGAAACACACACTACACATTTCGGAACTTTCTAAATTGTACTGCTCTCATTTTAATCAATTGTAACGATTTAAAGATAAAGTTTATTAAATATATACTAATTTTTAATAAGTGAATCACGAGGGTAACTTCAAGCATTTTCGTAAATACAAGCTAGTTTTATAAGTTAGCAACATCAAAATAGAATGAAACGATGAATACTCAAGTGTAAATGAAAATCTAAGGATTATTTTAAAAGTTTAAAACTTACTGAAACTGTGGTTAGTTGAAGAAAGGGTGTGCTTTATCTTATATGGAAATTATTAAAGAATATTGTTTTTTTTAATACGAAGTTAACACGGTTGTGTCAGGACCGTAAATGTAGAGTGGAACTAAACGAAGATATACAAATTTACCAAACTTAAACGCACTTTCGCGCAATTCCCGATTACATTGATTTAATTTTTAGAAACTAAGGATTTTTTTAGTATCGTAAACCAATGAAAATTATTTTTTTGGATGTTAGATATAATAACCAGTCAGAACCAGTCATAAACTAACCTAAAAAAACACCCCGAATGTAGTTTTAAAAGGTAATTTATGGCTGATGATTTCTGGTTAATCTCAAAAATACCCCCGAGGGTAGCTTTAAAAGGTACTTTACTGCTAATAATTACTGATTACTTCCCAAGAAACAATTTTCTTTGGTTTATGAGGATAAAATAAACTCGTTGTTTCTAAAAATTAAATCAATGAGATAGGGGATCATTTTCTTACCCGGGGGTAGTTTTAATGGGTAGTTTACAGCTGGTCATTACTGGTTATTATATTTAAAATCCCAAAAAATACTTTTCATTGGTTCCTCATAAAAAGAAAAACTTTCTTAGTCTCTAAAAATTGAATCAAAGTTAAGGACAATGATTTTCACACACATGTGTGGATGTAGTGGCCGTTATTTTAAAAAGTTCAAAATCAGCCAGTCGGTATTCGATTCAACATAAAGAATTCAAAACTTTAAGCCCTGTAACTTTGTGATTGCTTTAAGTGTGCAAGCCATGTGCCTTTTCACATGGAATGACCCATATACCTAAATATAATGAATAAATACAAACTCTTAAAAAATGTTGTATAAATAGTTAAGTAATAGCGGATATGAAAATTCAATTGTTTGATGACGTGAGAATTAGTTGGCCCCTAACTCCCATAGAACTACATGCATTTAAGAAATCAATAGAAAGTTTTTTTATATTTTGCTATGACGCACCACTTTCATCAAGCTCATTAAAATATATGTTGAAAAGTAAGATTATAGCTTTATTTTCTGAAAATATAGAGCTCGCCCCTTTAAATTGTCATATATATAAAGTTATTCAAAAATTTCAAAAAACCGTATTTCTCTTAATTAATAAAGCAAAATGTTCTTAATGTTTTTGTAAATTTTCTGTGATTAAATTAAATTAAAAATTTTTGTTCCATTAGAATCGGTTGAGTCGTTTTTGAGAAAAACGCCTTTTTCATGTTTTTGAAAAAACTATAACTTTTTAAAAAATGGTTTTTCAGGGTTACTATTTTAAAAACTTTTATATCTTTTTGGTGCCAAACTATGATATTTATTTGAAGTTGATTCGTGCGGATCTGTTTTTACATACATACCCCGCTAGAACCTTAATTTTATTCTTGTATTTTAACAACACTAAATGAAATTTTACAGATAAGTGCAAGCTTTCGTTTCATCGTACCAAAAAGTTCCTCAACAGATTTTGATTTCCCGTTTTCATAAATAGGTTAATATTATGCTAAAAACTGAGAGCGTAACGTTCTTATAACCTTACGCTGCGTCGCACAGTGGTTTCATATGACGAAAACGTGGCTAAAAGTCCAAAAAATATTTAAATCCTTTTAAAAATCGTTACTCGGGGGTTTTCGAGATCGCAGATGACGAATATAATATTTTTAAAAAGCAAAATAGCGGACATAAAATGTAAAAAGTAATTTGATTTAAATTAAAACTAGCGCCTCTTCCGTCCGCAAGCGGCCGGAATCGTTGCCCTTCTGTTCAAGTTTTCTATTCTCAATGCTTTAATTTAACATTCGAGTGTTGTTAAAAGAAGAGATTGCAATTTGAATATAATTCTTTTAATTATTTGTTTTAAAGTGAATTTATGTATTAGTCAGAATACTAGAACATTCTCGAAACTTTTCTTTAGCTCTCCTTTATGCATTTTCTCCACTTCAAATTCCAATGCGTCATATTTCCAAACAAACCTGTAAACTAGCCAAAAAACACATGGCCCTAGTTTCTACGAAAGAACCTCTTTGTTCGCCTTTTCACTAAGGGTCTTATGAGTTCATCAAAGTTCAGTTCTTTCTTGACTTTCGACAAGTTAAGTTGTACCGAGCAAGTTTCTTATTGCATTTGCAAAACAGAAAGATTTTGGTGATTTCTGTAAAACCAAGCAGTCAATTCCTTCAGCCAATTCTTAATTTGAGTCCAGACTCATTTTCTCTAATTTAGTGAGGATCTCTGATTTCAGTAAAAACCGCATTTGTAAGATTGAGTTTACCCGCCCCTTGCAAGCATTGAGTTTACCCGCAAGCTTGCAAGGTAATCTTACAAATATACCAGAGTTCTGCTCTTTTAAGGAGTCTCATTCTTTGAGTTTTTTCTACAGTTAGTAAGCGCTAAGGAATCTCTGAATTTTACCGCAATCGAATTATTGTATTCATTGAGTATTTTTCTTTACAAAAAGGCTCCTGAATTTACTTAAAGTATATGTTTTCATTCTAATTTTGAATTTGTTTAATATAGTGTTTTCTAAATTTTCTTAAATGTAATAAACTATTGTGTTTTTAAAAATATCAGTGTATTTATTCAATGACAAACTGAAATGTGAATTCTCTCTAAACAAGTGTCATCAAGTAATTTCGACTTTCGAATTAAAATGGCAGCTTTCAATTGGAGATTCCATGCCATGTATTTTTTATCTATTGATCGTCACCATGGGAGTTTTGAGGTTGCTGATTAGAAATCTGATATTATTTAAGAAAAGCACAATATGTCAGATCGAAAATGACTGACAGAAAATGTAAAAATGAACTTGATTTCAAGAAAAATAGTCACCTGGAGGTGACTCAATCTGCATTAGTATTAAATTTATAATAGCAAGTATGCCCTTTTATGTTAACTTTTTTCAAATCTCAGTCCTTGAACTTTATTTACATAGTGTGAATGTCGCTAATTTCGCGAGAATGAAATTTTCCTGGTAAAATCCATTACATTGGAGATAGCATAATGTTAATTCATACATTTATAGTCGTTTTAAAACATAGATAAGGAGGTAAAATTCTTAATTTTCATGTTTTTACTGTTACATCCCAGTAACATAAAAATTTTCCTTTCTGAAGGGTGTTCGTTCTAAAACTTGTACTGTCATAAAAATTGTTGTCATTACTAGATAAATACCACTGATTGGATTGATAAATAACCTGCTATTATCATCGAAGATTCTACCTTATCATAGATAAAATAAGCTAAATATCTAATGGTAATATAAGGTTATACCGACATATTGAGATAGTTCTGCAATCAGTCACGAAGTGTAATGTATACACAGTATGTAATGTACACAAAATGGAGGTTGATACCATCTCTGAAACATCGAATATTAAAAGAAATTAAATTAAGACAGGAGAATAAGAACTTTGAGCTAACTTATGAGCTTCAAGGACGTACTGTTTAATTCTGAAAGAGGCAGGAGCTGAAATTCATCAAATAAAGCATTTGGTTTCAAAATTATAAATGTAATATGAATAAAACCATTTATTGAGACCTCTTGTGAAATAATTACAAGCAGAAGATCTGTAATCGATGCGAGCTTGCGAGTGCGCGATAATGAGTCGCTCGGACGCTGGAAGCTCTACGCGAGATAAGCGAGCGAGCTACTCAAGTTATGCGCACGTGCACATTCCTCAGCTACGATAGTTTGAACTATGACACTAGATATCTTATAAAAGTAAAGTACATGGCACATTATTATGATTTCTAAGATTATTAACTATGGTATTGTCGTCTTCAATATCGTTTATGATTGATTCTCATTTCTCTTGGAATTTAACATGTTCTTATAAGGTCTTGATACCATAGAAGCACTACATACACAGCTACATGATGTATCAAGCTCAATTCTTATTCTTCTTCATGATTATCAATATTTCAACGATTATATTGCACTTAGTGGAGATGCAAAATTCAAGCATAATTCTTGCTATTTTTATCACATTTGCGATATTAGAAAATTCCAACTGGTATGAAATGATGTGTACGCTTATAGAATAAAACCAACGAGTAGTTATGAGCAGCATAAGTGCCCTACAGAAGATAAATAAGTATACTCTTCCAGTTTCAGTCCTACATATCTTTCCTACTTTTTCAATGCATAATCAATTAGTAATTTACGTTCTTTCTTTAATTTTAATAATGTTCACAACGCACAATATTCTTTTACGCGAGACAAGAGGAGAGATACGAGCTTGCATGTACGTGCAGATAAGTCATTCACTTATGCATCGCCACGCGTGAGAGTTTCAAGCGTTTTAGATTACAAGCTTGCATATCTTTCTCTGCTCGATCAACAGAATTTAACTACAATATTTAAAGACTTTTCTTTATCTTTTCTTTATCTTGCACCATCATCAAGATGTACTGTATTAATTTACGATTCTTGAGTTGCATATGGACTTTTAGACTGAATTGTAATCTTCTACGAATTACTTTGCAGCTGCATGATGGATGTGATTTCTAATAAGTATCTAAATGCTTTCTGCTATCAAGTGGCATAGGAATCGACAACGTTCTTAGCAGTTAAGGCAGGCACCTTGTTATCTAAGTAACTAGAGCTATTCCATTTGATGCAGTTGACACTTACAATCGTATCTATCATGGAAAACTGAGATATTAGAAGACAATGCTTAATCTCAGAGATAACTCGAAAGACGCCAGGCTGACGGTCTCATTGTCAAGTTTGATAGTCGACCATCCGAGTAAAATAATACAAGATTAAAAACCCAGGGCTTCCCTGAGGAATTGTCATTTGCTCTGTGCAGTTTTCATTGATCAGATAGATCAGAGTTTTTGAACAGTAACCGTGCAATCTTAGCTGTTGTAATTCAGTTTCCGACTGTTCGTTATATTCTGTCAGAAGTCACTGTTCACATTGAGCGACCCTTCGGACTCTATACTTTTTCAAATTTCGGTAAACCGTGATGTGCGTGTGTAGATTTTTTAAGAAAGACTGTGAACCGTCGTATTTAGTGTGTTTCTATTCAACGAATATAAGAGCGACAGGTTTATAATTCGGGAAACATAAACTAAGAACAGTGTATGCGAAGTTACAACCGTTCGGATCTCCGAATTGCAAAAAACATCACTCTGTCGAAACAATGAGAAAGTGGATATTGTCTTCTAGAAATCATCTGCTTTCTCACATCTTCTAAATTCCGCCCTTTGCTTCACAAGGAAAGGTAGTTTATAAGTAAAATAAACAATTTTATACTTTAGACACAATACAAACACACATTTACACTTTTGGAACTTTTTAAATTGTACTGCTCTCATTTTAGTCAATTGTAAACGATTTAAAGACGAAGCTTATGAAATATAAACTAAATTTTAATCAAATCTGATCTTAATTTATTCATACCTTCATATTTTAGCATTTTAGTTTCATTTTATTCATTTTAAAAATCATTTAACATATTTTGATCATTATTTTGAAGTAAAGACTTTTATCAAAGACGCCCCCCGTAGAAGCGATAGAAACCGACGATCTCACATTAAAAATAAATGGTCAAGTCTTACCAACTTGACTTAATCGGCCTATCTTACCTCCCCTGTTGATTTTAACGTTATTTAATAATTTTAACATTAATATTTAATCACGCCAACTACTCGGGATGTAACACTATATGAATATACAAAATAATATATTGCACAATTAAGTTGTCATTATTTTATTGATTACTTCGTTTTTAAGAAAAAGTTGTAATTTACCGATTTTTATCAGTTATATTATTTAAGTGCGATTTAAGTAAGTAAATATACATAATTCTCTTTTATTCATACTTATTTTAATAAAACTTGTTCCAATTTAATTTGAATTATGAATCACATTTTTTTTCTTCTTTCTACCAAACATCCGTTCTCAACTTCTGGGCATATTATAAACATTTCACTTGTAATTTCCCTTTAGCCCTTATCTTTTGTTACGTACATAGTACACTCACGGAGGTTTTCTATATAACCAAATCAGTTAATTTCATATAGCGAAATTAATTATGCCTCTTATGATGTTATAAGTATGTTTGCCTGTTTTATTTTTAAAGTTCTCTTATCTCTGCTATATTAAAGAAATACCTAATTTCCCAAAATATGAAATTTTCCATTTTGCCAATAAAAACAAAATGGTTATTTCTTTAGGAACAAGAAATTTACTGAATGTAGAAGAATTAAATGTACAAATGAACCGTAGAGTATATTTTCATTCTATCCTTATTTTTAATATCCAGGGTGGCCACAAATTTTCCATTTCAAATTTCCCTGACTTCTCCCTGATTTATCCCTGACTCACGCTTTATTTTCCAGAATTTAGAGTTCATTAAAATTCATTCCTAGAGTTTACATTATGCAAATTTCTGTCAAAAATTTTAAACCTAACCCTTAATAGTTGAAATTATTTTAAGTTTAAATCTTTTTAACATACAATATTAACAAAACAAAAAAATTCTCAATAAAAATTAATGATTTTATATAGCTCAAATCATTATAAATTTAAATTTAAAACTTTCGTTATTTCTTGTTTATTTATTCCCTGACTTTTAGAGACTTTTGATAAAAATCCCTGACTTTTCCCTGACTTCCAGATTTTCCCTGACCTGCGGACCCTGAATATCTTTCGTTCTCGCCGATAAATATTTTTCCGTGCATAATTTTTGTTCATGTTAAAAATAATTGCGTTAATAGTTTCTCTGCGATTTGGATTCTGTACATACGTTTAAATAATTATTATTTTTGTTCTCTAATAGTTACTTTTAATTCTGTATACAATCATGTTCCTTCTTTTTCTGTATTTTTGTATCCTTGTTCTTGCGTTTTTCTTCTGCTTTGTTTTTTAAACGTTTGCATAAATAAATTTCATGAATAAAAGTTTATGTACGTTACAATCATTCTGCTTCCTCATAGGGAAGCATTGTTTTTAGACCGAATTTCGATTTTCCAAAAATAGTCTAAATCAACTCAATTTCATTCAAAAGGCATAAATGCGGAGTTTCAGGCCAACGTCCAGATGTATGTGTGTGTGTGATCGTTTTTCTGTGGACTCCCCTCGAGAAGGCTTTTTCCGATTTTAATGAAATTTAGCACAGTTATTACATTCATAAAAATCAAGAAACAAACACAAGGAATTTTAGAAATAATCAATCAAAAATTTTGAGAACACTTTTTCCTATAAAAATTTGGTTTTTTCAATAAAGTTTTTTTCCTTATTAACATTTCAAGTAATGGAAAAATTTTATCCCTTGCATTGAGACGAATCGATTAACTTATATAAAGTATATATTCTACCTAAAATTAAAGAATTAAGTAACAATTTTTTCTAATTTTTGACATTTAAAATTCGATTTCTTAATATAACTTACAAATTTTTATTTTCTAACGATGCAATGGTTCCTTTTGGAAAAATGTTCTGCATTAAAAAACTAATCGATTGACCTATATAAAGTATATATTTCTGCAAGAATTAAAGGAGTAAATGACAATTTAGTTTAATTTTTGTCATTTAAAATTCGATTTTTTATCATAACTCTTAAAATTTTAATTTCTTAATTATGGTTCCTTTCGGAAAAATTTTTCTCTTGAAAAAAAAGAGAAGATTAATTCTATGAGAAAGCAAAATGTTTATAAATGAACAGAATTTCCCACTAGTTATTTATTAATTTTATATTTGGTAACAAGAAACTGACTGACTTTGCTGTCATGGCTGCTAGAGTAAACTTGCTTATGTATAGCTCCATGCTTTAAGTTTGTTTTTGTGATTTATTTTCGCGATTGTGTCGGTGGTTTCTGGTGTACTTTATATTTAAGTTGTTCTTAACTAATTGTCGCTACTATTGCGGCCATTCCTTCTCTGTTTATCATATTTTTGGTATTTTATGTCAGTTTCACTGCTGTTGTTATAATAGCATCGTGCTCGGAGTGCTCTTTGATGATCGGAAGAGGCATGCGTTCTGTGACTTGTGGAAAGTGTAGCCTTTTGTCTCATCTAGCATGTGCATATATTAATATTACTAAGAAGGATTTTGAGAAAATAAAAAGACGCACTTAGGTTCTTTATTGTTCTAAATGTAAAACAAAGCAAAGTGGTGTCATCTCTGAGAAAAGCTTGTTAATGATTAATTCAGCTGACTTATCTAAGCAGGGCAACATATCCACATTACCATCTGAGGTGTCACCTGCAGTCTCTGAAGCAATACGGGTTGCAGTGTCAGAGGGGCAATCGACCACCTTTACTGATTTTGAGAATACGATCACTGATATGTTTAAAAAAATTTCTGAACGTCAGGAATCCTTTAATTCGTCGGATACCGGGAAAGTTCCGGGGACTCTCGCGATGGGGGTGCCAGAGACTGCATTAGCGGAGCTCGAGTCCCGAAACTTTCAGGTTTGTTTCGGAGCCAGCCAGGTCACTCTTCGAGTGACTAGGAAGGTGGCGGACTTTGAGGTGGAGGGACCAGACACCCAAGAAGTGGCACAGGATGGCGCTGTTCAGGAATAAATGACTGTTCAGGGTATCCAATGCACACAGATTAATTTGCATCGCTGTAAAAGCGCTACGGCGGTATTTGCCAAGCGCCTGACAGAAATGCAGACAGCCATAGCCTTTACTCAGAAACCCTGGGTATACAGGGGAACTATTAGAGGGCTTGGCGGTTGTGGGGAACTTGTCAGTTCACCACATGCACTAGTTCCAAGAGCGTGTCTGATCTTCAAAGGGTTAGACTCATTCTTTTTAACGGAATTGCCTACTCAAGATTTGGCAGTGATTAGAGCTAAATACCAAGGAAAGGAGGAAAGTAGGAGAGAGGGTATAATAGCCTCAGCTTACTTCCAGGGGGATGCAGAATCTATTCCTCCAGCTGATGTAACTAGGCTAGTAGAGTACTGTCACCAGGAGAGACTACCTCTTATCTTGGGCTGTGATGCTAATGCGCACCATACGGTGTGGGGCAGCACTGATACTAATGGGAGAGGGGAGGAACTCCTAGACTTTCTGTTAGAAAAGGATTTAGACATACTGAATCAAGGTAATGAACCAACATTTGTCACCGCATATAGGAAGGAAGTGTTGGATTTAACAATCTGTTCTAAATCGGTTTAAGGAACTGTATTGGACTGGAGAGTTTCTAACGAAATCTCAATGTCTGACCACAGGACCATTACATTCAGGATAGAGGCATTAAAACAGCCAGTAAAGTGGGATAGGCATCCGAGGAAAACCGATTGTGCCTCATACTGTGAGGACCTCCGGGTCTCGTTGGGTTACTTCCCACCGAGATACGGAAATGAGGAAGAATTGGAACTAGCAGTAGATCATCTGCAGAGAGCCATTATCTCCTCGTATGAAAGAAACTGTCCTGCTAAAAGATCTGACTTGAGTGGGAGGGCCAAATGGTGGAACTCCCGACTCGAAGGATTAAGGCAAACAGTAAGAAGGCCCTTTAATAGTGCAAAAAAAGTAGGAACCAAGAATCTTGGAATTTGTATCACAAGATGAGGGGGACCTATAAGAAGGAACTCGAGTTGGCAAAAGTCACTAGGTGGAGAAGTTTCTGCGAGGGTATAACCAAAGTGCCCGAAGCATCGAGAAACTACTGGGAAATTATGTTCATTTCATGAATATTTTGCTTCCTCATAGAGAAAAAATTTAAAATTTAAAAAAAGTATCATTGACATCTTTTTCATAAATTTTTGGTAATTAAGATTAATTAAAAATTTAACATTATACAAATCAATTATTTTCTTAATAACGAAAAATATTCCTCAAGTCATTAAAAAATGATAATTTTAAAAGTTATATAAAAAAATTTCAATTTGAAATGTTAAAAATGATAGAAAATTGTCATTTAATCCATCAATTCTTGGTAAAATATACACTTCATATAAGTCAAACAATTCATTTTTTAATGTAGAAAATTTTAAAAGTTATATTGAAAAAATTGAATTTTAAGTGT
>WNHD01004390.1:0-14876 GCA_011057455.1 Ganaspis sp. Gsp50 | reverse complement strand
AATTTTCTTTTTTTTATTCGATTGAGCATAGGAAAACACGATTTTTTTTCTATGTTACAAACACTACACTTTCCTGGAACTATTCGAATTTTTCAAAAATATGAATTTTTTCTCCTTTTTTGAGAAGTCGAATGTGTTATAAAGGATAAAGACAGGGTGCCCTTAGAGTTGTAGAATTTTTTTAGTTATAAAAGCATTAGATGATTTGCAATTTTTGGTGAGCTTTCTTTTTGGTATTGTAAAAAAAGAAGACTCACAGTTGTATTATATTTATTTTATTGTAAATATAGTTAACTATTCTACTGTATTTATTCTTCTATTTAAGAATTCTAATCATACTTTTTTTTGTTGCAGGTTTCAGTGTTGTGTTTTTTTTGTGAGTCTTCGAATCATTTTTTCTAAATCAGTGTAAGTTATTTTTAATTAATTTATTTATAAATTACTATAATTAATATCTAAATTACTACATTATGATTAAAAACTAAAATACTATATGATTGAAAACTAAATTACTATAATTTAAAACAAAATTACTATGACTAAAAACTAAATTACTATGTTTAAAGAATGAGTAAATTATACATATAATTGAATTGTTATGATTAAATTACACAAAAGGAAGATTATTTTCAAACAAACGAATTAATCAACGGGATTGCAGTGTACGAGTTTATTAACTCCATTTAAAATGGCTATTGTTTTCAAGTAAGCATCAAATTACGAATGTATTGGAAAGGCTTTCATAGCATTTTACATTTCAATTCAAAAGAACGATGAAATTAAATCTAGAGAAAATTTGTTTATTTATAACTGATGACTGTTTCCCTATATATATGTATATCAATCTATTAGTAAATGGAACTGAATCAAGTACTGATTGCTCGTTTGATTTCATTTATCACACGACACTGCGTTATTTCAGTTTAGTTGTTGAATTAAATTTCAGTTCAAGACAAACTTTTTACGTTTTTGTTTCAATGAAAACACACAATTCAATTTTATTGAAAGCATTTTTCTGATTGAAACATCATTTTCTTCTATGTTGTTTTTGTTTTCAGTCAAATTGGTTCTTAACTTTACTGACCTTTGTTTTAATTGAATTTTCAAAAGCATCATTTTCAAATATACGTATTTTCAAACGATAATTGTTTTTTAGGGAAAAAAGTTTGGCTTTATTAATTTTAGTCTTCAGATTGTTGATATTATTGATTACTTCTTTCGAGAATTCTATTTATAGACTCTTAATTTGATCACAAACCACATTCATTATTTTGCTTATAAAGAGGAAAATAATTGCTTTTTTACAAAGAGAATTTAAAAATCAGTTCATAAAACGTTTTGTAGTTTATATTAATTATTTTTATTAAGATACGACTTTTAGTTTTTTTTAGTTACCTACTTACTACATTTCGATACTAGATTCTTTAAAAATATGTTTTGTATCTTTTTATTGCATCAATAGAAAAAGAATGCGCAGTATTTCAGACGCATTCTCTATATCTGAAAGGCACATTTTTTCTAGTTTGTTTTCACTTTTTTTTAAATGATTTTTTTTAAACTACTCAATTTTACAAATTTAGGTATATAATTGTTTGGTACGTTTTTCTGTACGAAGAAAGTAATTGTGTTAATAAAGAAGCAACAAATCTGATTCGTTATTGTTGACGTATTTGCGATGTTGTTTCAACAATCCGTTAAAGTTGTGACAACAATCGACAAAAATCGTAATCACCAAGGCAATAAAAAATTTGTTTCCATGACAAACTCAGTTTGTTTATTTTTTACTAACACTTTCCTTTCTTCTGTGAGGTAAATATTTTTTTAAAAACACTTTCCTTTTTTCTGTGAGATAAATATTTTTCTATAAACACTTTCCTTTTGCTTCCTCAGAGAAGCATAATTGTTTCATTCATTTTTCATTTATTTCATTTCATTATTTTTTAATTCATTCATTCAAATTTTGTTATCAATCAATCGAATTCAATAATTTATTGCTAAATTTGAATGCTAAAATTCAGAACGTTTCTTTTTTGTGTGGAAACACATTAAATACCTCGTTATAATAAATTTTCAAAATTTTTGAAAATAATTTTATTGGATAGCTTGTCTTATTCGCAAATTTTTCATAAAATTGAAAGGGTCAAATTTATCATTTCATTGATTTAAAATCATTTATTGTTAATTCGATTAATAGACAATCTAACCCATAAGAAAACAGTGTATTATTCATCTCTTCACTGAACCCAAATTTTTGTCGAATTCCAAGAGTAAAATATTCAATTTTCGCTATTTCATTCTCTGTTGCGTAGGAAAAAATTGTTTTTCAATTTGATCAGTTTTCAAAACATCGAATAATAAAATTGGAAACAGAAACCTCGTCTATTGTGAAAATTTTGATCCTCATTTCCGATTCTGATATTCGTCTCCCTCGTTTACTTATCATCTAGTAAAAGTAGATAATTCAATTCACTTACAAGGTGTTCTTAAATTATCCATGAAAACAAGCAGGAAGTAGAAGTGATATCCGAGAAGTTTGCTTCATCTTTTGCTGGTCACATTATTCGATTTTTAATCTACAATTTGTAGATGTAGATTGTGTTTTCACTTGCAATGGTCACGACACGGTTAGGTTTCATCGAATCGCGAAGAACGAGGGTAAATGATGCATTATTGCAAAAATCAAGGTAGGATCTTGCCGCTCCCAGCATCACCTGTTGTACCCTGCAAAAGCATTTCTATTGCGCACACGCAAACGCAGATCAATGTGTTATATTATACCACTTTGAACTACAAAATCTCGCTAAATAATTTCCATTTATCACAGATTTTGCTTGCACATCGAATTGAAATGATTCTTAATTGCTTTTTAACTAATTGCTTCACTTCACCCAGAGATAAGATTTATTTGAATTCAATACAATTTATTTGAAACAAATAACCGTATATTTGTCTCAGAACCAACTAAATTATTAATTTCCTTTTTAATAAATATTTTATTTGGCAGAAATAAAATTTTTATTTGAATTAAATAAATTTGTATTTGAATCAAATAAATTTTTACTTGAATCAAATAAAATTTATTTGAAACAAATAAATAAGTTAGTTGGTTCTGAGACAAATATACCATTTCTCTGGGTGCTGATTTAAATTTTAACAATATATAAATATTTTTTGTTTAATTTTGACTGCAGTTTTGAATATCGGTTAATTTTTTTAAACTAAATTAATTGTTTTTCATTTTATTTTACATTAGTATTTACAGTATTATTATTATTTTTATTATTATTATTATTATTTACAGTATTATTTTTTGAATCAGATTTATTATTTTCGAAGTTTAATATATTTTTTTAATCTATTAAATACTTTAGCAGAAACAAAACGAAATTCCGTTAACTTTTTTTTATTATAAATTGTTTATTTTGTTTTCATCCATTTTTTTTATTATTTATTCTTCTTATCAAAACAAAAATTGGTGACTATGTTAGTGAAATAAATTCTATAATTTTTTGCAATAAGGTAAAATTAATAACTTTTGTAAAAGAATCAAATTCTTTAGCTTTTGTAAAATAAATGAATTCTTTATCTTTTGTAAAAGAAATGAATGATTTAGTTTTTGTTAACGAAATGATTTCAATTTTATTAACAAAATGAATTTAATTTTGTTAACAAAATGAATTCAATTTTGTTAACAAAATTAATTCAATTCTGTCAACGAAATGAAAATAAAAATTTTTCTGTGTGATTAATTCAAAAGATTTTATTAGTTTGACTTTCTTTTAATTAGCATTTTTAGCGCTCCTGATAATAGTAAAATCTCGGTAATTTCTTTTCAATAAAAGATATTTGTTAACTTTCATGATCATAAAAATAGTTGTTAATGTTTCTTTCACCTTAAAAAGCTTTTATATCAGTTCCATTACATACATTAGACTCATCAATTTTCTGTAAAGTAAGCAGAGTTGATTAGATTTTAATGGATGAATTAATTTTCTGTAAAATGAAAATTGAGACACCCAAATGAATTAATTTTGTATTATTAAATGAATGAATTTTCTCTAAAGGAATTAGTGGACTAATTTTGTTTAAATTAATATCTTTGATTCTATTAATTAATGGAATCCAAGATAATCAAAAAACAGAACTTCATGAGGAAGCAATTTATTTTTTGTGAAAATGGTAAAATAAATTGATTAGAAATGATAATAATAATAATAATAAAAATAATAATTATGATAATAATAAAAAAAATAATAATAAGAAAAATAATAATAATAAATAAAATAAATTGATTCGAATAATATTAAACAACAAATTAATTTTAATTTGTAATTGACTTCTTACGATAAATTAATTCGATAATTTATAAAACTCTAATTTAGATTAATTACCGTTTCGTGTAGGATTTTGTAAATGAAAAGTAATACATGATGTTTAATTAATTTATTAAAATTTCCTAATCTTATATTAATCTCTCTGTACTTCTGTACATTCGCACTTCATATGTCTTTATCTCACACCGTTGATTGAGAAATCATCAAAGAACGCAAAAAATTATTTTACGCCTCTTAATGAGATCTCGAAACGAAACAATTTGCACACAATTTTTTACAAAATGCGACTTAAACATCCCGCGAGCTCGTTCTTTCGCTTATTTAGAGCTTTCATAACATAGCTTTGATAATTTTTCTGTCAGTGCCTTTCAACTTTCACCATATAATATATAAATTTATTTATCTTTACCTTAATTCCGGTAATGTTTTTTTTTGTCGATTACAATTCTCTAAAGGATAAAACTGAAACTGATTCAGAAAAATTGATACTAATTTCTCTAATTTGTCGCTAAAGGATAACATTTTTCTGAATCAGTCAGAAAATAGTCACGAACTGAGAGAGCAGATTATAAATAATTTATTCAGAATGTTTTCTTCTTTTCTGATATAACAAACTGATATTCTTTGAGATCATGGTTTTCAATACTTTGCCCTCTCTTTTTCTTTACCATTCATTCACTCATTCTCTCGTCTTCTCTTAGAGAAATTTTACATTTAATACATGCTTTAAGTTTAAACTAACAAACAAATATTTTTAAATGAATTAATTTGAAACATTAATTCATTTTTAAACATTAATTCATTTTTAAACAATAATTCATTTTTAAAAAATTCAAGTACAATTTTAAGAATTAATTTATTTACAAACAATTTCAGTGGAATTTTAAACAGTAACTCATTTTTAAATAATCTAATTCAAAATTTTAAACAAAATTAAATATTTTAATTAAAAATTGTTATCTTTATTTGTTTTTAAAGAATTAGAATTTTAAACAAAGACTCTTTTATAAGTATAAAATAAAACAAATCATTGATTAAAAAGGAGAAAATACTAGACAATTTGGTCAAAATTATTTAAGTAATTAATATGATAAAAAATGAGTTGCAATTATGTTACAGTATTTATAATGAATTAATGAATAAATTAAAAATGATTGAATAACAATGGAAATTCATATTAACATTCCTGATTTCGCAATAAATTATTACGTACAATAGATCTTTATTTTTTTGTCACTCGCATGGCTGTCGATTTTCTTCGGTATGTATATGTCTCCAAACATGTTTTTTGTGCGTTTGGACCTAATTTATTATAATTAATGTTATAATTATAATCTGAGATCTAGGCAGTTGTGTGTTATTAAAATTATGTTGAGGTTATTCTAAGGTTTTCTTCTCATTTTACACCCTTACAGTATGTGCTTATGGATAAAAATTCTTTTGTTTTTTTTTTACTGGAACAAGTACCCCGCTGATTTTTATTTATAAATTGAACACGGGTTTCTCGAAAATATTGTTTGAGCCTTCGAGAATTTAGGTGTAGTTTTTTTTCGTTTTCATTTTGGCACTATGCACAGTATTGATTCACTTTCACATTGTTTCAATATCGTTTTATTATTGAATATGATCGTTTCATTTTCTCGAAAATAGTTTCGAGATTTCCATTTTTATCGAGACAATTTTCTCCATTTTTCGTTACAATCAAGCACTTTTGCTTTCACATAATTTTTTATAAATATCACACGTTCATACACACGTCATTTGCCATTTTTATATTTTATAATTAAAAATCAAATTATAATTATTTCAAATAAATTTCAAATAAAAAATTAAATTTCAAATAAAAAAATAAATTCCAAATAAAAAAATAAATTTCAAATAAATAAATCTTTGAATAGGGAAATGAATATTAATTTTAAATGATCAGAATTGAAGAAAAAACTTTATAGTTCTTGAAATGTTATAGTAACAATAATATTCATTTACAAGAACTTTTTGTAACGTTTTAATACAACTTTCTGATAAATAGAGGAATCTGTTTAAGATTAACTATTAAGTGTAAATTAACAATTACAATTTCGAGGTAATTATAGATTGCATTTTCAAGTATTCATAAAAAGGGGTGAAAAACTTCTGAGTTTACAATTTGCGATTAGTTTTCATTTCATTATTTGAATTCTTTCAGTACAGAATGTTCATTTTCTTGTAAATTATAAAATAATCTTGCTTATAATTAATTTTAATTAATTATTTAATTCATTTAATTTCCATAAATTCATTATATCATTGGACTAGTTTATAACAATAATAATAGTAATAATAATAACAAACTTGTTTACTAACTTGAGGGAATTTCCTTTTCATTCGGAAATACAATCTTTTTGATAATAAATTTTTTTCGATTCTTTAAATTCTCGCTTCGAAGATAACAGTCGTTTATGCAATAAATTTTCTTTTATGATATACGCAAAAAATTTACGATTCGAAGTAACATTTCATACATCGTTCACTTTCTTTTCTGAATAATAAGAGAGATAATAAATAATAATATATAATAATAAATAATACAATAAAAAACAATAGTAAAATAAAAAGCAATAAAATAAAAAACAATAAAATAAAAAACAATAATAAAACGTTAATTAAATTTGTAAGAACAAAAATTCTGGAGTTTATTGAACTTCTTTGATCAAATAATTTGTTTAAGTAAAAATACCTTTGAGGCAGTTTTTTCGAATTTAAAATAGAAATGTGAATCTTTAAATAATCATAAAATTTCATTCTTTTGTGCAAAGAACTTGAATGTATAAAAATCATGTCTTTATACTTAGAAAAAGGAACTCAAAACTTGTTATTTTTTTTAATTACATAAGTTTGCATGAAATAATTGTATGGGTTATTTTCTCTATTGCATTCGCTAAAAATTTAATTTGTATATTCAAATGTTATTAGCTGTTGTACTTGTTAACAATAATTTATTCTCTTCTGTAAAAAGTATTTACGTTACAGTTTTTAAACAGTTAAAAAATTTGGTATTTATAAGCACGGTATTTTTTTCATTAACGTTGAGTTTTCGGTTAAAAAACAAAAAAAGAAAATTACTAAGTGAAATATAAAGAACACTTTTATAAATTCACTAAAAAATAGTGTTTTTAGTTTCTTAATCTCGTATTGGTTATTGATACATACGTTTTTGCGATTTTCAAAAAGCCGTATACATTTGGCATTTAAAAAATGGGACGCATTGTTGACTTTTTTAACGCTTGCATATAAAATGTTTTTTTCCATGCCGTAAAATTGTCAGTGACTAATACAGAAAGTCCATTTCCGAACATATTGTGTAAAATTTTGCTCTTCTATTTTCTACAATTTTTCAACTTGCAGTTAAAAAAAATTGAAAGTTTTAAATAAAATTGAATTTCGAAAAAAAATGAAACAAAAAATTACACGAAAAACACAAAAATACACAAAATAAAATTTATTTAAAGTTATTTCTATCACGAAAATAAATGAAACTCTTAAATGAATATTTGATTTAAAAACGGAAACAGAAGTTTGGTAATCAAAATTAATTAGAATGTATAATTAACAATTTCATTAGTGTTGAAAAAATAGTGTTGAAAAAGTCAGCTTAAATTGTTTGCGAAAATTGTAGCAATAAAGAGCAATATTTTACTTCTTTTTTTTCAACAAATCGCACTGTACGCAAAAGCTGATTGCAAAAATGGTAAAAGTGCTTTGATAAAAATCTACTGAGATAATTTTCTAACTTATTTTCTTTTTTATCGGTACTCTAATTTCATTCAGTGCTTCTTTATAGCGAAATGCAATTCTACTTTTTAAAATGTCTTTATAAAAACAATAAGTTTAAAATTGTTGCGAAAAGGATACTTTGAATATTTCGCAGAAAAAATTGCGAAGAGTTAATGAAATACTGCTCATTTATTGGTTCCTAAATACGCTAGTCGAGTTTTCATCTTCTAATTCTTGTTAATAATACTGTCGATTAAAAACGATTTAACATTTGGCACTCATAGTCCTGAATTTTGAACCTCTCTTTCACTAATTTTCTGCTTCTTAAGAACTTTCGATTGGTCTCTTTCATATATTTTTTAAACTACCTAAAAATTAATAAATCGTTATTTTAAGTATGCGTGTACTTTTAGAGTCGTGGCAAAACTTGAAATTTCAAGACTCGACATCTTTTTATTAAATTCAGATTCAGCGGATTCAATTTTACTGGATTAAATTTAATTGTTAATTAATTGGATTATTGTTTAATTAATTAAAGTTGAATTAATAAATTCAAAATTGAATCGAATTGTACAATTGATGATGCTGAAGTTTGCAATGTTTTTTCTATTTACGAAAAACTAAAGTACGTATTTTTTACTCAATCAGTATTCTAATATTTGTGAAAAGATAAACTTTGTGAATAGACCAACTTTGTGAAAAGATACGGCAAAACAGAATCTTTAGAAGTTGTGAATAAATGTTTTAAAAGTTTGATAATACATTTATTTTTTCATTTTCTGTAAACGAAACAAACATTTCAAACTTCAGTGGCATGTGAATTGTAAAATTGATGCAAATAGTATAATTAAAGCGAATTGCATAATCGAATCAGTTTATTGGAATTTATTAACCGAATTGAATTAAATTAAAAACACATGCCATATGTAACAGAACATTAAATAACAAATTACATACTTTTGTTGAAAGCTTTCTGTACACAGGAAATACACTTAATTTGTTAAAAAATATAAAGAGCTTCTATCACAAATAAAAACCAGTATTAGTACTCCCTTGTTAATATCGTTAACTTATATTCTATAAATTGAATTACGAAATTATCAATTTTGTTCCATACTAGTAATAAAACGTGTAAAATTGTTTTAAAAATCATGTACAAAATATGAAGGTTCTTTTTATCAAAAGGAGGATTTAACAATGTTGTGGAAAACGTCGATTCTTGTTATTTCTAATAACTAATTAAATTCGCAAGATGATAAGTCGCACTCTTTTGGAAATTTCCAAGAATATTCTTGATCCTAGAGTCTGAAAAATTGTAACTCGGACTTGCACAAGTCATTCTTTTTCTCTCACAATTTAATATACTCGTACTCCAAGACACATTGATTGAATTAATGTCGGTCACGAGTGTTATTTCTATGTGGAATATTTTCCTCTTTTGGCGAGTGAGCCCAATCGAGATTTCCTCCCATTAACATTTGTTCAGATCAGGACACTCCATACGCACAGGCTGAGCTCTCCGGGGGACTTATTTTCTCCACCGGAAGTACTGCTGCTCTTTGCCACTCATCTCGTACCTGGATAATAAATACTTTTTGTAGATTAAAACTTTTATAGAACAAGATAATAATAATAATAACACAGTGAACCGTGGGGATCAAATTGATTTTCACGGATCACTGGGAAAAACATTCGAAAAAATAATACAAACATTAAAAAATAATGAAGAAAACAATTATTTCTTTAATTTTCATTCATAGAACAAATTTCAGTTTATTAAGAGGTAAATGTCAACTTTGCATATGTAAATTTTTTAACGTATTGACTAATATAAATTGTCATCGTTCGTCAATGTAGGGAATACGTTTTAGATTCGTTTTAAATTCGTCAATTTACGGGAAAGGATTTGACAACTTGATTAAAAATGAGAAAATTGATACGCACTTGTTCGACTTTGGAGAACACTCGGAGAATGTTAAGGCCAGCCAATTTTTTGATGTCCTCTTCGGACCAGTCAGGATCTTCTAACAAAGCTGCCAGTAGTTGGGGATACCTTGAGACATCCTCGAGGCCGGTAGGTGTGCTGAAATCGGTAACGATTGTAATTTACGTGTCGAATCGATTTCACATATGTAATAGTATAGAGAAGATTAGTTCAGTGATAGTTACAAATTTATTCCATCGAATCCTGCTCCTATGCCGACGTGATCGATGCCCGCCACGTTCCTTACGTGATTGATGTGCGCTGAAATGTAATGCCACGTTAAGTAAGCATACGTTTCCGGTTAAAATTTATATCAGCTAAAGGTGAAATATATCATACAATTTTTCATCTTGTCACATTTTTTCACATTCATAAACATTATATATTTCTCCCGAAACTGAACGCCACTTTAGCCATTGAGCAATTTTTCATTCTTAATTTTTAATTTCAAGTACTTTCTCGTGTTCTATCTACGTTCACTGAATAATTTATTGCGTTATAAACACTATTTTATTCTGAAAAGTACGATAAAAAGGGTTCTTTACCAATCACGTCTTTAATGGTTGCTGTGTTGTTGCATGTTATGAAATACGTATAAAAGGGAATCATAGCTACACCTCCATTCTTCGCCTGCAAAAGAAAGATATAGTTTAATAGTTTCGAAAAGTTGAATTTGAACAATAAAAAAATTGAAAACAGAATTCAAAACAGAATCAAAATCAAAACAAAAAAAAAGAACCAGTTTCATAATTTAACCAAAAAAACTAGTAATGCTTTTATCTATAACCATTCACGTGATTAATAGTACCAATTATTTTTTTTCGGTACATAGGGTTGATGTATTTACATTTCGCAAAACATTTTAGATTGTAAATGTATTTGCGATCCGATACGCGTATTTTAATTTGTGTTTCAGAAAACGATTCATTACTACTTTCGTATCGGATCCGTTTTACGGTTTTTTGACCCCTAGTTCCTCAAATAAACATCCACATAATTTTTCCAGATCCCATTACGTAAATCTTGTAGTGTTATATTTTTTCCGAGACCCACCTTTATAGCTTACTTTGACAAATAGACAAATCTTATCAATATCCAACACTGCAAAAAATGGTGTAAAACGTCTTAAATTAAGACATTTTTTGTGTCTTAGTCACCAAATATGTCTTAATTTAAGACGTTTTTGCTCAAAATAAGACACCATGTTTTTATAGTGAATAGATCAATATCAACATCTAATCTTGTATAAAATTTTATTGACCTTGTATGTTATATTAACCTCTTACATGCATAAGATGTTATTGACCTCTTTTATAAAATGTTATTGACCTCTTGTATACCGTAAGTCCGTAAAGAAAGTGCAACCTATTTTGCAGATATAGATACGTAATATTGAAATGCTCCACTATACTCTATCCTTCTTTAAACGAATGCTCTCTTTATTTGTGTCGCTGTGAGAAATAATTTTGATGATTTTTTAAAAGCTTTTCTAAAAATTTCATTTTCCCTCTAAAGAAAATAGGATATTTTAATTTGAGTAAAAGCTACACTTTGATAGATGAAAGTAGCAGAATTCTAAAAACTGATATTCTTTATTCTCTTTCGGCATTCACTCGTTGTAATCTTCAGCATGCTGAAAGCTTTAATCCACGACTTTAAGCACCCTTTTTATTCTGCTCATGAAAAATCGAGCCAATAGACTAAGTCCGCTGAACGGAGACCATCTGATAGACTTGATCTCTGTGGAGTTAATTGGGACGGAAGGATGACATGGTTAATAATAGATTATGAAAACCTATTATCGTGCCCTGGCACAGCTCGTTGTCGCATCGACATAATTAAGAGGTTATCGGCTCTTCCACAGAAATTCAGCCTTTCCTGTTTGTTGTTCATCATTATCCTCCAGACATTTTGTTCTATTTGTTTCTTTAGATCTCTTTCTAATGTTAATCCAACCTCTTGTCAAGCCATCGTGTGTTCATTTTAATCCACAGATAAATTAATATTATAGTATTTTTTCCCCGTTCTGTTAAAAAAGTGACTGTTCTTTTTAGATCACGAATAATGAGAGATGTTGAATGAAATATGTTGAATTGAACATTTTTTGTAATAGAATCAAACAATTGTTTTATAACAATTGTTTTTTATAACAGTTAACTGTTATAGCGGAATTAAATAACTGTTTTATCAGAATTAAACAACTGTTTTAACAGAATTAAACAACTGTTTTAACAGAATTAAACAACTGTCATAACATAATTAAACAACTGTCATAACATAATTAAACAACTGTTTTAACAGAATTAAACAACTGTCATAAAATAATTAAATAACTTTTATAACAGATGTTTAATTTTTCAGTAGGCCAACTATTATTAGCAATCTTCAATTCCTGATTACCTCTTGACATTTAAGAGTTAAATTTTCCATTACTTTGCGTCTTTTTGAGTAAATTTTGCAAAATGAGAAAATGTGAATATGAGCAATTAATGGATCAAAGATTGTCTTGATTACGTGCCTAAAAAACGGAACCCTTTTTTAGTACATTGTTGGTACCTCATTCTCATAACCGATTCTAAATTCCGCTCTTCATATGTGACCCCTTTTTGCCACTTGTAATCGCCGCTTTTGAGATTCTGGTAGTTAGCCTAATGTCACTTATCTAACCACCAAATGGTTTTTGAACGGAACAGAGAACCATTCGTATAACCCATCAATGTAATCTGAAATTGTGCCAAAGAAAAATAATAAGGCTTCCCTATGAGGAAGCAAAAGTATGATATAGTGTCTCAAAGATCGATTTTACGGCACTAATACAATAAGAAGTAAATTTCAAAAACAATCATCCAAATTAGTTTGGAAAATTAGTTTGATTTTTCCATAGAAGTGATAGAAAATCAGAAAAATATCCAAGATACAAATTAGCCCCTTTCATCAGAATGTTTTTTCCCATTCGAGTGATCCTATTTGCCTTTATCTACATTTCTCTTTTTCAGATTATTCAGTTCAAATGGTTTTCGATTTGCAGGTGCATGTTTACTGGTCCAAAACGGTGTAATTTCACTTGACCAAATCGTTTTAAAGTGGGTAAAACTTTCGGTTTTGTTATTGGATTGGGTTTTGGTAGTTTTTTTGGGTGTGATGCAAGTTAGGTTGCAGTGATATAGGTTTTCTATTATACAAGGGTCCAGTGCCAACAGGGAATATACTGTTGGGGTAGTGTTGTGCGAGTAGCTGTTGGCCAAACGCTAAAGTGCAATGCATTATAGGAGAAAGCAGAATATGTATGTGTTGACTGTATGTGCAACTTCGCGTGGCACTCTGATCCCATTTCGCGCGCAGTGATATAGGGCGCGCCATTTTTTCCGCCTTTTTCATCTTCCCCCTTTTTATTCCTTCCTTCTCGCTTGCGGACTCTTCATTTCGATTCTCTTTTTGCTTTCAAAGCTCCGATTCACAGACTTCCATTTGCTAATTGACCCCGAGTCGCGAAACCTTACATTTTTACCTTACCACGGACTCGCTTCTTGTTCATAAATTTGAGATATGCTTCTGCTTTTTCGTCTGGGCAGTTCTAAAATTTTTCGAATTTTTGTTTATTGAAATGCACTTTTGTTTTATGATCTGACCCGAAATGTTTTTAATCGTGTAATGTTATTCAACCGTTTGATTGATAGTGTATCAATTTTTTTTCGGTGCATATAGTATCTCGTGTTACTAATTTTTAAACGTAGATATCGGTTTTCAGTTTTTGTTCTCAATGTATAGAATATGTATATGTGAATATAAAACAGCTTTACTAATACTGACGTACGAAATAAAAACTTACTTTACCGAAAACTTATATGTAAAGAACAATGCTGATATTGTTACCTTGCGTAACTTTTATTTCGTACGACAAAATACTATATCAAATATTAAATTTACAATATACAAATCAGAACAGAAAATGAAAAACTATTTTTTCTAAATCGTTTTTACAATAAACTTTGTACAAATTACCTTAATTCAAATAAACCTTAATTCAAATAAACCTTAATTCAAATAAATCTTAATTCAAATTAAGATAAAGATTAGATTAGTAAATCTACAATTGATTTGTATTCCTGAATATTTAAAGTATGATTTATGATTTGAAGATTAATATTAAAGAGAAAGAGGTTTTTATTAATTTTTCAAGAGAATGGAGGATTCGAGAGAATGAAAAACTGATAAGGAAAGTTTAATGGTTATTAGTGTATATATTTTTCATGAGTATACTGGATTGAAAATTTTAAATGTATGCTCGGCTCGCACGTTTACTATCGACCCAACTAACACGTGCTTATACTTTAAGATCGCTCTCGATTCACCATTTCTTTGAAAATTGTTTCCCGACATTGCAGAAAGAGAGTATATGGAAAAATGAATAAGTGGAGAAGTGAAATATGCTTGAGTACGCTTTAGCGCAGCTAGATTAAAGATTTCTAGTACTCAGGTTTAGACACACTTCTTTCTACTCTTTGCTATAAATCTCACCAAAGCTATAGGCATCCACTATTTTCTAATATATCCCATGTCAAAGAACTGACAAACTTAATAAAGTTTTCGATCGCTAAAAACTCGGGTTTAAAGTCACGAAAGAACGAATGAAACGACTCAGCGTTTTTATAGAAACCTAAAGACAAAAAGTGCTGCAGAAAAAAGTTGCTACAAAAAATCAGTCCATTCCCGAGTCGAAATTTAAAATCTCTGTTGGTTCTCACAAGATCTCTAAATGTTCTCAATATGTTCTCTGAAATTCTCTTTTAGTACTGATTAGGTGC
>WNHD01004389.1:7463-23428 GCA_011057455.1 Ganaspis sp. Gsp50 | reverse complement strand
ACTAGTATTTATAGAAATGTACAATTATTTATTTATATTTTTTCTTGTAGATTATCATAACTTAACTGTTTAATAATAAAAAACGCCCTGATGATGACTTGCAATTAGCAGTCGAAACGTTGGCAAAATTAACATCAACACAGAGTTCTTTTATTTTTTATAAAGAAACCTCCAAAAAAAACGAGCGGATCCAAATAGGCATTATTTTTTAAAAGTCATAAATTTCACGCTATGGATCGATGTTATCAACAATGTATCATAAAAATGAATTTGTTAGTCTTGAGAAGGAAGTCTTACAGACTTCGAAACGTCGACTTTAAATAAATCAATTTGATTATTTATGTGAAGCTATCGTCTCTTTTTTATTAATAATAATTTAAATTTGTTTAAAGGAATATACACCTGGTTAACCCTATTCAAATTGTCAAAACATTCAACGAAAGTGAAGGTGAGATACAGTATGACAAGGTGAGATGAGGTTAACACACGGTGAATCCGAAAACAATTGAAATTTTTTGGGTGGAAGGTGAGGTGAACAAAAGATGCGTAATCGATACCCACACTCTTAAACATGAAGAACGTTTTATTCTAAACAATTCCATTGAACCAGAGAGGAAACTATCAACATTTTCAACAACCAACAGTTTTATTTCTATTTTTCTCACTCTCATGATTTTGTAATTCTTTACCCGAAAATGGATTTAGTGACCTATTTCCTCTAAAGCTAAGTTTAAAGCAAAATGATAAATTTTATATTGCAAATGTGAAAAGTAATTTTTGCTGAAGAGTAAAAGCAGCAATTCTCATTTGGGATTTCTGAAACCTGTCATGAGTGAGCAAGCAAACACGCTATTTGAACGCAACCCAACAGATGGCGTCTCGCTAGAGTGACGTTTACATAATCTTGGCATTACTTACCTTCTCTCTGGAGGTTGCTCTAACACAGGCAAACGGAAAGGGACGATTCAAAGATACTCTCGAGATACAGTAGTGGAAAAGTGACAACAAAAGCCTTGCAAGGATTAGGATCCATCACTGACACGACTGCTTTGCAGTCTCAAAACCGGAAACTAGCACCGGAAGTGTGCAAGGGAACAGACGCTGACTCACAGGAAGTGGTGAAAAATGAGGGAAAATTTACAGAAACAGAAACACTTGAGATTCAGATTCTTTATTTTTACAATATGGAGCTTCTTAGTATTTACAATTACGAGTTTATTTCGAGCTTCCAAAAATATTTAACAAATTGTGGTCGTCATATGGACACTACAACATTACCAATGTTAATAGATTAACAGTCGAGAACATTGTTTTCCTTTTCTTCTGCAATATCAGTTTTATCAAAAGAAACAGTCTTCAAATAAACATCACAATATTTCACAACTCCTATTTCTACTTAACTCCTCTAGTAGGGATTTCTAGCGAATTATTAAGACACAAAAAATTGCCCCGGAGCTTTCTCTGCACTAAATTCTCTTCTGCTAATGAAGATTATTGCAAAGTGCGAGTACGTCAGAGGGAAAGAGATTGCTGAGTCTAAGATAAGCTCGAATGAACCTCTCTCTAAACAAACTAACCAGCTCCAGTGGTAATTCGCAACAACTATTAGCGAACCGACATTTATCTCATTTAGCTCAAGTTAGCACCTGGGTGCGTAACCAGCCCCAGAGATCGTGTTTGCAAAACCATATTACACAATGCGACACTGCAAACGAGAATCACTGCACTAATTTATTCCAAACATGCAGACAACAAAACTGTTTTACTAAGATAAAACTACAATTAAATTTGATTTAAAGATTTTGATTAATAAATTTCTTTTATTATTATTCTTGCTGGAATGTTAAAGTTTGAAAGATTTACTTTTGGAGATTCTGTTCAAGTTTAGTATACCTCTTTCAGCGTAATTAATCTGTAAATTGAATACAATAAATGCATATTTATTAGAGAACAAATTCAATTTTATTTTGTTATGGAAAATTCGAAACCTTTGGCTGACGCTTCCCGTTCAGGATAAAGTCTCGCAATAGTTTTAAAACTCTCGGAAAGGCTCATTCTTTAATTTTTTCTTCAATTCAGAAACCGTAATTTCCTTATCGCCAAATTATAATCATCTTTTCTTAAAAGTATTATTACCTTCAAGATTCATTCTACAATATCCGGTTTCTCTCCTGCAATTTCTCCCTCAAACTTTACAAAGACGTTAGGGGTGAGCTGATTTAACCCCAAACCCTTTATGCACCGGGTGAGTTATCAAAGGCCACTAATATATTGCACATATTACATTCCTAGAATAACATTCACGTTCATTGGTCACGTGCGTGGCTATGTGATTTAGTAGAATTCTCATTAGGTTAGGAGGCATTTTTATATAAAGGAATTGTTTGTTATTATACAATCTATGAGTATAATAGATGAACAATATTGAAATATAAAGTGAAGAATATTGTTCACTTTCACATTTACACTATTAATATTATCTGATTGTGTTATTTGATTTAGTTGATTGTGGCCTTAAGTACCTTTCGATCTAACAGCCATAATGAATATAATTTATATTGGTATAATATCGAGAAGAGGGAATTAATGACAACTGAGCTGTCTTCTACGTGATGCAATTTCCGCCTAGTGGTGTAGGCTTTGCTTAATGGCGTAGGTTCCACCTAATGATGTAGGTTCCACCTAATGATGTAGGTTCCACCTAATGATGTAAGTCCCACCTAATAATGTAGGGACCACCTAATGGTGTAGGTTCAACCTAATGGTGTAAGTTCTACCTAATGTTGTAGGCTCCACCTAATGGTGAAGATTCTACCCAATGATGTAGGTCCCACCTAATGATGTAGGTTCAACCTAATGGTGTAGGTTCCACCTAATGGTGAAGATTCTACCCAATGATGTAGGTTCAACCTAATGATGTAGGTTCAACCTAATGGTGTATGTTCTACCTAATGTTGTAGGTTCCACCTAATGGTGTAGGTTCAACCTAATGGTGTAGGTTCAACCTAATGTTGTAGGTTCCACCTAATTGTGAAGATTCTACCCAATGAAGTAGGTCCCACCTAATGATGTAGGTTCAACCTAATGGTGTAGGTTCCAACTAATGGTGTAGTTTGAAGATTAAGGATCGATTGGCCACTTGATTAATTGTGTTCCACATGAGCAGATACTGGTCCAGTGGCATGAATCAGTTTCTTAACTGTTGCGCAGAGAATGAATTAGATGGTAGGAAGCTCGACAGCTTGTCTGACCTCGTTCGATTGTAAAGCCCTCTGGGGACGCTGGGACGGCTTGCAATCCGCCTTCCTCTCGATTCGACCTTTCCGTTAAGTTTCACTGTTGATCTACTTGCTAAAATAGCAGTACAATATAGCTCAGGTCTGAAACAAGCTGGAAACTTAGGGTGGCCTGCGTGAATCAAAGGTACCTTCCAGGGAGAAGGAACCTGAGCGGATTAAGTGAGGGTGAGATGGAACGAAGCTCATCAAGGTAATGCAGCTGGGATTATCTTGCGACTGAACAGGATCTTGACGCGAGGAGAACAACGTGAATAGTCGGAAGAGACGGCTTTCCAACACGTTATGAATTGATCGTTTGATCGCAATTCCTTTGAGATTTCCGAAAATTGACGTGCGTTGTCCACCAGGATACTCCATTATAGCAGAACAGTTACTTGTGACCAACTGCCAACCTCGAAACATCCTTATCTCTAGAGGTTTAGTAATAATCAAATCACTTCCTCAAATAAATGATATACACATTATCGGAGGGGTTCTTCTTGTTAATCTGACAAGTGATAAATTGTTCTTCTCGTCGGAAAAGATAGCAGGGAATCCTATTTATAAACACAGGATTGTGCGCAAAGATTGTCACTTTCTTACAAGAGAGGTCAAGAGAGTTGTCCAACTCGTCTTTTAGGTATTGGACAGAGAATCTTGTGGACTAATAAGCACATTTTGTGGATTGATTGACTACAGAGTACTTTGGCAAACTTCTCCACTTTGGCAACGCACTTTAGATTAAACCCGAGAGGAGATGCACTAGAAATCCTTATCTCCTGGGACAGATTGCGTTAAACCAGCTGAATGTAATTGTCAGCTAAATAAATGACACGTCACGTGACAAAACAATGCTTCGGAATTAATCCCATTGATTTCCCTCGTAAAGGGGATTTGTATAGCTCAAGTAAAAAAAACTCCAGTCGGTGGAATAAATTGATGAATAATAACGTAACCGTTTAAAAATGCAATAAAATATAAAGAATTCTAAATTCCAACACGTATTCCAACCCTAACTGTTAGAACTTTATTTAAATTCAAAAGTTATATTGGAAATAATCAAGATTATTAAATTGCTGGTAGAGGGTGGTTTAAACTTTTAATCTATTTGTGTTCTTTCGTTGCGATAATTCATATTGGTGAACAAAATTAAATTAAAGCAATTCACCAATCGGGAATGGTAAAAAAATAATCGGGAAGTTAGTTTTATTACAGTTAATGGTCAAAATTAATCAATTATTTAAAATTGAACAAAGTTAATAAATACAAATTACATTTTTAATTATTTAAGGAAAATCATGAGAGGTGAAATTTAATAGAAATTGTACAGCATCATTATTACATATTATTTATATATTTAGTAGCAAATTAATAAAGTCAGAAGTGCCACTAATGTTGTCGCTTTTTTGTTGCAGGTAAGTGGCTGAGATGCGAAATTGGCGCTATTCGTTTTTTCCGCAGTGTGGGTGAGTTAGTGTAGTTGAAAGAAATTTTAAATTAAACGAGCGCAATCCACTTTGTTATCTCGCTACCTCGCCACCCCTGACTTCCTTTCGAGAGACAGCCCTTAATTATAGCGTTTCTTCCGATACGTCACGTAGATTACGTCTCGCAATCGAAGCGGTGGATGGTTGACCTAAAAAGCTGCAATGAAGAATGAAAATAAAGAACAATCGTCTTTTCTTTCGAATCGGGTGAATCACGAGTTTCTGACATTTTCACCGGCGTAAGGAAAGTTTGACTCCTGCAATGAGGGTTGATACGATCTGCCAAATGTCACTCGGCCAGACGACTCTATATTTGAATGCTGCCTTGGCACGACTGGCAATTTCCGCACAACTTTCGATATCTTTTTCTATCGACTTGCACTGACGTTCGCGCCAAAATTAATGTTCTTACGAGTTTTGTCGAAAGTTGAAGATATCGACGGAAACCGAGACGAAGATTCTTGATACCAAGCGCAATCTTCAAACCTTCAAGTGGCAGACGTCTTCGCGATTAATGATATCTTGATATACGTTTCCTTTTACATTTTCAACCGTATCTCACACTATTCCTTAGCAGTCAATTAAAATTGTCAATAGGTTTCGTTTTTTTCTTCTTTATATCACTGAAAAAGAAGAAAGCATTTTTCGTTGAAGGAATTTTAAATTAATTTTTATCCCAATTGAAGCAAGAACTGCAGTAGGCATGTCAATGGTGGTCGAAGCTTCCACGACGCCGCCTGAAGAGGCGCTCTCCGCAAATAGAACTTCAAGAAGGAAGTGGCAGAGAAAGCTTCCATGACGCCGCCTGAAGAGGCACTGTCCGCAACTAAAAATTCAAGAAGAAAGTTCCTTTTCTTGCTGAAGGGATTTTTTTTTAAATATTAATTCCCATGATCCAAGTAGTATGGTCTGACGACGCGCAAGTAAAAAATAGTTCCCCAATCAGATTCTTCGCCAGTGTCCGCCATCTTGTACTCATGCCTGCTGCACTGCATTGGTTGTCAATAGTTGAGGATTTTTCCTCAATGATCAATTCTCTGATCCATCGTCGAAACGAACATGGTGGCGACAGCTGTTGGATGACGGCGGACGCTCGGTCCAGTAAGGTAGGACAGCGAAACTTCCAGAATTACAAAAATTTGTCCATGTGAAATGTGTAGCTCAGCAGACGACAAAAACCGGTGACAGGACATAAACAAAAATAAAAATTGTACGGAATTAGTTTTATTTTTTACAATTCGGTATTTTTCGACCTCCGAGTGTGTGACCAAATACGAAGTTGTTCGCGAGTGAATTTCACCCCGTTACAATAAATAACATATAAAATTAAGTCTATATTATGTAATGTATGCTGTAATTTTATTTACTGTGAGGCGATAATATTTTCAAAATGTCTGCCACTAGCGAAATCCATTCGATGCGCAGAATGAGTTAACTTTGAAACTCGAATTGGCTAGACCATACTGCTTGGAACATGTTCCCAATCCAATTAAAAAGAAGTGCAGGGAATCCCCTAGGCATGTAAATAGCTGACGATGCTTCCATGACGCCGACTGAAGAGGCGCTGTTCGCAACTGAAAATGCAAGAGTTTTTCAGAGAAGTAGGCCACATGAAGAAGAGAACAGTCTCTTCTTTGGGGTTATGTGGACTACTTTTCCTGCAGTTTGTGTAAATTATAACAAGTTGACAATTCTTGCAACAAATAACCGGATTACCAAAAAATAATTCAAATAGTTTTGCTCCTCATGGAAGCTACGGCATCATAACTTCTTTAAAAATCCCAACCAACCTTTTTTTCCAGAGAATTAATAGTAATTGCAAAGTTACAAAATTAGTTTTTTGTTGCAGTGTGCTAAAATGTGAATGTTCGCATTAAAGTTTTTAGGACAGTTTTTCTAAACGTTGTGTGCTGTTAAAGTTTGTCGGGAGAATCTTGGAAAATACCACCTCTTACTTCAGCGGTGTCAGGTTTATGCGAGGGCTTTAGGTGAACGTCGCGGCGGCAATATCAGAAACAGTAACTCCCTGGCGTCGTCGGCGTGTTGGAACTAGTTGGTACCCACATAGGGATATTCATTTCAGGACATTTAAACCGGCCTACTACCACCAACTAAAGTGACATACACATCACTTCTAAGATTCTTATACACAGCATTTCTAAGATTACTAGGCAGTGTCATTATGTTTACGAAAAGATTCATGACAACTCAATGCCACATTACTTTCTCTTTCTTTTTGTTCTCTGAAACGTTTTCAAGATACTCAAAGAAGGTTAGATTCCAAGTCTCTGACTAGGTCGAGCGAAATCTAGAAGGAACTTCCTTCTTTCTCGAACATCCCTGTTTCATTTACATTCATCACTAAAATTATTTCATCACTCACCTTTTCGAAAAACAATTTAACAGACATTTGTTAAATTATTTTCTCTTTTTCGTCAGAATTTTGACTAAAAATATAATTAACGTATTATTTCGATGCTTTGTATGATGGATTATTATAATTTCAAGTTTTAAAAATGTAAACATGTAAAATATTTTTTGCATCCGTCTTTTAATTGTGCAAATTACGCAGATCGTGTATGAGCCTCTCATCCTGAAACTGATCATTGACTTTGTGTTAGTTCTGGCTCGATATACCTTTATGACACTGTTAGAGAACATCCTCTGCCCATCTGCTGGATTTATCTGATGGAAATGGTATGAAGAAGATTTTCAAGGTAGAACCCACTGGGATTAAATGGAAACACTAATTTCCTCCTTTAATCTCACTATAAAGCCTTTAAATATAATACGATCGTGTATTTAATACGATGAGCCTCGTGACAAGATTTTCCATAAAGTCCTGGGAATAATTTTCTCTTATTTTCTTAATGCTCTCTTGATGAAAAAATGAAAAGCATACGCTGTTCGGGATTGAAGATATGAAAAACAAGAGTTGCATTTGCAATATTTAAAGTAGTCGTTTAAAGTAAACAGAACTTTGGTAATGGAAAAGTAACAAAGTCATTCATGGTAGGAATCTTTTGATCAGCAGAAAAGAAAGAACCCCAGCTGACGTCACATCCTTTCAATTTCACATTAATCGGGTGGTAGTCTTTGCTCGTTTCTCGTGTCGCTTTGTCGTTGAAAATGTCTTCTCGGCGCGGAGAAGTTTTTGTTCATGTTTATCGTACTTGTGTATTATGATCAAGAACGACCCAGTTCACGTCTTTTTTTTGCAACTGCGTTTTGTCATCTCTAATTGTAAAAAAAAATACTTTGATTCTTACGGCTTCTTTCAAACTGTGATCATTACCAGTTCTCTGAACGATTATTTGGTTCGTGGGAATATTTAACGTGGTATGAATTTTCTTCCTGGAAGTCAGCTCTTGGTCTAATGAGTTCTAATACATTTTTTTTAATACAGTTTTTCAAATTTTAAGCTGGTAAAAATTCGAGTTTTCAATTTCCTGATCTGGTTAGCGTCTCTAAATGTATTTATTAAATTGCAAAGCTGGTTGAGAACCTCTGGGGTTGTAGGTCCTTTTCGAGCGCCCTATTAATTACGAAGCAGCGGCTTGCGTGATTCGAACTATTTGCCCATCTACTCCAAGGCGTCTTACCGCACCCTTCAGAGCCACATTCTCCTTCGAACTCAGCCTTCAAACAAACCGAAAGCAACAAATCCAAAGTGAACCGAACTACCAACGTACTTGCTCTAGCTGGAATATGTCGGAGCTCGCACTTGTAATATTTTAGAAAAGTTTCCAGCTATCCATTCCATGCTTCTGAAACTTCTCTTAGGCGGATTGAGAAGGTTGGGGCAAAAGTAGAGAGAGGAGGATAAGTCGCATATCGAGATAGCTTCAAAGGAGGAAGGCGATAAGTTCGAGTCTGTTAGGATACGAATATGTCACCTGAAAATCGTCTTCCTAAAACCCACCAGAATCATCAGAATAAACTGGGTCGTGGATACGAAGAGTTTTAACATCCAAGCAGCAATCGGCTTCCGACACCCTCACTTCTTTCAGTTTAAATCCCTTTCCAGTTTCAATGAGACTGTTTTGCTCTTTCCACGAAAACATGAAACAAACTCTTTGCTCTGCTACAATCTAAATTAATTCTAATAATACGAATTTAATTTTTCAAAAACTTTTAGAGACATCCGTGGGGATCAAATCGAAAAATCCGGAAAAGCGAATCAAAATGTTGCCTATCAACATTTTGATTCGCTTTTCTGGATCAATTTGGTGTGAAATATATCTTTGTGTCAGAAAAATGCTCATCAATTCTTCATTCAAATCTCAGAAATTCGTTTGTGCTAAAAATTAATTGTTCTCTTGTGAAACTGGCATTATGCAATAAAACAAATACGTCTGAAAAAGTCTGGCAGTTAGTAGTAATTCGGACAACATTTCATTCCGGAAGTGAAAAGTTTTGATGCAAATCTGCAGACCTAAATTTCCAACTTGAACAGTTTTAAACTTTCCTGCTTTCCTGAAAATTTTATTTCACTTTCGGAGATTCGTCTCGAATTTTCTTTTTTCAAAGTTGAAAATTAGCAAGTTGCTGAAGAGATTAAATCCGTGACCTGCTAGACGAAAATGACAAAATGCGCCCTTTTTTACAATGTTTTTGAATAAATGCATTTCTGGCAAATTCTTTTACACAATCCGAGGCTCACGTCAATAACGTAAAATGATTTCGCACTGAAAGCTTCTTTCCATTTGGATTTCAAAGGCTGCCTGCGTTTGAAAGAGATTGCAGAGGTTTGTGGTCGCTTCACTTGCACCTGCTATATCAAAGAAAAAAAATCGCTACCGAGAATAGCAGAAAATCTTCACGACAAATCGTTGAGCGCCGCCTGCAAGCAAGGGAAAGGGCTACAAAATTTATGACAACTCTCGTTTCGACAATCTCGCATGGAATGGACATTGCTGAAATCAATGGCAAGTGCTCAAGAGCGTAATCCTCCTGCTTCAGATAGTCCACAATACGATCCTTGTTTCACTATCTTTATCTTTGTTATAAATCGCCGCTTTCCATCTTTTGCTCTTACTTTCTTGATACAATCTTCACGAAATCATAAAAATAATCCCACACGAAACTATTATCATCCTAAGATTGATAATGATTCTAATCAATGGTAAAGAATTATTGTACTTGAAATTGAAAAGACATTCGTTGATTTTGACCCTTTGTTTAATTTTCATTTTTGCGATCGAAACGTAAAAGTCGAAGATTTACTGTTCATTTCTTGGATAATTTCTCTTCTAATTCGGAGAAGTAATTTTTGATTCTGAGATCATCCAACAAGAGAAGTTATTCCGAGTTGTTGCAGACCAAGTTAAAATGATTCGTCTGTGTGTTCTCCTGAGTCGCTTCAAAGCCGGAAACACAATTTCCGTTTGGAATTCCTCGATTCCACGGTACAGTACATTGGTCGATGCCAGGTGTTTGCTAATTATTTGCCCTGAACACGAGTTCTAAAGTTCCCGACTTACTTGTATCAGAAGCATAGTTTTGTCGACCGAGAGAAAGCAAAATAATTTACATATCTTGTGATGCATAATTGACATCAAGTTATTGTAGCAAGTTAGTGTTTCGGTTAAGTAGCTTTTAGAGAAATTAGTAATTCTTGAAGGCGCTCACATTTAAGTTTGTTTGGATCCTTGCTGAGGAATGAGAATCCCTGCTAGATCCGAAGACGATGGCAGTGGGTTCGCGCAAACAGAAAATACGCTGTTATGGGAGAAGTTGGACTTTGTCAGACAAACAGGCCACCCACTTCCTCCCGACAAGTAACCCCTGAGCATCGTCGACCATCACCACACCCCATAGAATGTGAGATTCACAGACCACAGGAAATCTGACTTCTCGTTAAAGCATTTCCATTAGTCACCTATTTTCCTTTTCTTCTCCAAACAGTTTCCACTTAATGGTCTTTATCTAATGCATCCTTCATCTATATTCTGCGTCATTTATCATTAAAGCTATTTTGACGCAACCATTCTTCAGGATTAATTTGCTTCAAAATGAAATAGCGTTGGATATTTTAGTCTCCTTTATCTTTTCGTTACAAAAATAATCCACATTTTTTTATAACAGAAGATTGTTGCATTCAATCCGTTGCGATTACGAAACTTAAGTTCACCTCACCTCACATTCCACCAAAAAAAATCCGTTTGTTTTCAGTTCACCATGACATAATTCACCTCACCTATATTGTGATTCACCTTTTTATATGTTTTGACAGTTGGGTTAAATGAAGGGTTAACCACGTGTTTATTTCTACAAACACATTTAAATTATTATTTAAACAGTAATTATAAGAAAGCGTTTTGAAGTGCAAAGCTAGTAACTCAGAAGATTCAAAATTTAGGAATTTTAAGAAAGAAGAGCCGCACGACTTTCGTTGGCCCCTAGAATAGTGGAAACCTCGCTAACGCGGGGCCAACGAAAGTCACGCGTATCACCTTATAGCATCCAGCCCCTCAATTTGATGAATAAGGTAAAACATTATTTTAATATTTCATAGTTTTTAAAATAAATTAATTTAATGAAAAGTTTTATAGTTTTAATTTAGATTAACAGTTATTGTATTCTTAAATTATAAAAGATATTTGTTTCTAACTTTAACCTCTTCTTTACTTTTATTAAAATAAATATTAAAACTTTTGACTTTTTGTATTAAAAATAATAGTAGGGGAGATCACCCTACAGTAGATAGCTAAAATTTCTAAGATGAGTATTTATTTCATGACGAAGTTATAAATTAACTTCTTTACAGTTTAATGAAGATAATATATTCAGTTAACTAATACAATAGATAAAGTAACTATAAACTTAACCAGTTTTTCATTTAGAAAATGTTTACTACTTGATGACAAAGTTCGAAATTGAGAAAGTCCGTCCTAGAATAGATAACCGTTCATTTTTTTTAGAAATTTTTTACTTATAACCTCATTTTTTTCATAATATTTATTTCAGATAGTGTCTTTTTGTTCAAAAAACATCTAATGAAGAATGACATTAAAATAAAATATCATACAAATTTACATTTAGGGACTGATATTTGGTTTTAATGTCTTAAACAGGATTTTTTGATTTCCGAAGTTAATTAAACATATTATATCAATAAAGCTTTGTTAAGTAATTGTAAATTATGAAAGAATTTTTTAATATAACAAGTTGAATAAAAAATTGTAACTTGTTTTATAGAAAACTAAAATTATCTACTGAAGGCGGTTATCTACTGTAGGGTGGCCTCCCCTAATTATTATTTTAAAGTAATTGAATAACTTTATGTTTAATAGAATAGTATTTATGCTAGAAATTCAACTTTAAATATAACCTTTTATAATTTTTACTTTAATCATGTATTTTAAACAATTCTTGTTTTCTTAATTTATTTTTAAAATGAAATTAAGTATTATTAATTGAACTTGATCTAATTTGTAAAATTTTAATAAATGAATGCTGTTTTATATAAAAAAGTAAAAAATTTAACCTTTTTCCTCTTGTTTTATAGAATACGAATAAAGCATTTTGAAAATTATATTAACAAATAGTTAAAATTATATTAAAAAAAAGTTGAAATTGTAAACAAATATCTTCTGAAGACTAAAAATACAATAACTATTAATCTAAAATAGAAGTAAAAATTTAAATTAAAAAGATTTATTTTATAATACTTAAATATAAAAATACAAGTATGTTTTAAATTTACATTACCTTTTTAAAGTTGAAGCTGTAGAAAAGAATGTATTTACTATATTATTAACTGATGTAAACAACATTAAATTACTTAAACTCAACTTTATTATCAAACTCCCTACAAAAACAATTTTTATGAAATGAATATGAAATAAAATATAATTATTTATAACAAGAAAAAAGGTTATTTATTTTAATTTTGTGTAAAGAATAGCATTAACTTATAATTACACGAAGTACATTGAATTTAAATAAAGGAACTTAATTTTAATTAAAAAAAAATGTTTTTGAACATATAAAAACTAATCTTAAACATACGATGCAAGTAAAAATTACAAAAGGTTATATTCTTAGTTTAAACTACAGAAAAGATTTTATTTTATGAAATGTAAAGTTTTTCTAACAGCTAATGATCATTATTATTATTATTTTGTAGAATAATAGAAAACCTAAAAAGGTCTAATATTTATATTAATAAAAGTAAAAAAAAAAGTTAAAATTAAAATTTTTAAATTGAGATTTTTAAGTTAAAATTCAATCTTAATGTAAATTAAAACCAAAAAGTTATTAAATACATTTATTTTTAAAACTCTAAAATGTAAAAATAAAGATATTTATAAACTTTACCTTATTTGTTCATTTTATTTTTGTTATTTTTTGATATCTTTGTCGCTCTTCTTTCTTGAAATTCTTAAATTTTGCATTTTCTGAGTCACTAGTTTTGCACTTTAACACGCTTTATTATAATTACTGTGTAAATAATAATTTAAATGTGTTTATAGAAATAAACACAATCGAATGAACTGAAAACTAGCAAGGTTAGCATAAGAGTAACGAGACTCTCGACACGTCACAACATTTCCATGACTCGCGCCATGACACCATGCGGAGAATAAAGTCACAAACTACCTTATCGACTACCGACGTGTCAGGATCCACCGTCAATCAATGCAACACACTAGCCTTAGAATTTAAATGTCCATTGCAATTCTGAAAGTATAAAATAAAAATAAAATAAAAATATAATATGTTAATGATTAGAAATAAAGTTCCAATAATTACATGGAGTCCACGGAATCCAGTTGTTATAAAAAGTTGATCCATAAATTGGATCGTTAATTGAAAACGAGGTTTTAATCAATTCAATTATTTGAAAATTGTCGATTATTATTATTAACATGTAAAATTAATCTCGAAAATGATTGTTGGTGATAAAACAAGACTTCCCTATGAGGAAGCAAAATGATGTGATTTTTCGATGGAGCTTTTATCTCGAATATCATAAAAGATAATGATCACGGAATGTTGTTTAAAAACACTTATTCGTAGTGGGATATAAGAAACGACGCATCAGTGCGGTTTTCCCGCCAAGTTCATTCAGCATCTTGCTCTGGATGGTAGCCAAATTCTGAATGCGCCAGCAGTTCTCGCCTCACACTTGAACAAACCGCCAGCATCCTCAAGCTGGCGCTGTTGCTATTAGCACTGGTTCTTCCTGCCATGCACATAACATGCTCTAATAAGACCAGGTTGCGGCCCTATTCCACCATATTTCTCGACCAATTGTACACAACGTTGTCGAGACTAAATGTGACAGCAAAATCCGCCAAGAGTTATTGACCACATTACTCGTAGTGAATTCTCTCCCCGTCCCCATTTCTCGTCGACGGAGACGACATTAGCGTCAGTAGGAACGATGCTTCTTTTCCTGAAACTAGAACTCCCAGTCACTTACTCTCTCTTTGGCATGATTTTTTTCTTGGTAAAAACTTTCAGTGTCACGTTGACACATTATTTTATTATTATAACCTAAACAAGTTTACAGGGTTTCTTTTCTTCAGAAATTTCCATGAGTCCTCTATTAGAAAAATAGACAAATTTGCCTTATACACTACCGGACAAAATTGTGAGACCACTTGCAAAACTTGTATTAAAAACATGTCTGCTAACACTGATAAATCAGTTACAAATTAGCGTACGTAAATTTTCAACATATCGTTCAAAAGCTTATAAAATTTGCCAAAAAATGCCCCGAGACTGAACTTTTTTTAATAAGAAGTATAAAGATAGGTGAATTTTTCGTTCTTAGTGAATTTTCATTGCTTCCCGATTCAGTTATTTTTTTATTTTTTTTTTATTAGCGGAAAATAACAAGCCCACGGTGAGGGACCATTTAAGGGCATTACAAGATATCTTGATTCTATTAATTTCAATGAGAAAAAAACATAACTCAAATCTATCATTTACAGGTATTTAATATAAACTTTCTAAAGCTATTATTTTTAATATAAGCTTTCTAAAGGCTTCTAGTGACAAATTAAATGTGTCTAAATTTGTATTATAATAAAGGCACATAACGTTTATCATATTACACATATTGTAAATTGTACTTGTTCAAACAATTTACTACATTCGTTTAAACAATTTATTATATTTGTTTATACAATTTATTATATTTGTTTATACAATGTATTATATTTGTTTATACAATTTATTATATTTGTTTATACAATTTATTATATTTGTTTATACAATTTATTATATTTGTTTATACAATTTACTATATTTGTTTATATAATTTACAATATTTGTTTAAAAAAATTGATTCGTATTCAATTCAATATTTCGAAGTAAGATGATTAATAATGAAGTCGCAACTTAGATTCATTGTTTAGTAAAATTGTTTAAACGATTAGAAAACAATTTATTGTTTAAGCAATTAGAAAACAATTTATTGTTTAAACAATACAGTATGTAATTTTCATTCTTATTGATAAGAAATAATGAAACATGATTAAATGATAATTAGTTGTCTATAATTAGTTATGTTTATTTAAACACTTGATTGTTTAAACAATTTAATAATACCAATAGTAAAATTGTAGAATAGAAATAACATTATCGTAATAATAGTTGATTAATACTTCATTGTTATTAATAGTTACATTTGAATAAACAATTTATTCTTGTAGTTTAAACAAAATCGCTCAAAATTCGTTAAACACTTTTGAACTAACTTAGTATCATTGAGAATAATTATAATTAAAATAGACATTTATTATTAACTTACTTTGTTTGAACTATTTATTAATTACTTTTTTTTGTCTTGACTGAAATTAAAAATCTTAATTATATAAACAAATTTTATTCTATGTAAGGATAAAGTAGTTATAATCATTATGTAAATTATTTTTTGTTGTTGTTTAATTAATTAATTAATTGTTACGGAGTTTAACAATGAAAATTTCTTAAAAACGAAAAATTCACTTATCCTTATCACATCGTATTTTTATTACCTTTTATCAAGATAAGTTTAGTCTAGTGTCATTTTTTGATCAATAATTTTATAAGCTTTTCAACCATATCCCAAGTGCGAATTTAAAAACGGCCCAATACTGGCGCAGTAACAAATTATAATTCATTAAAATCGAGAAGAGAAAATCTGATGACTTGGGGAATTGAACCCGGGACCCTTGGGCTGCCAATCCTACGACACATCCACTGA
>WNHD01004388.1:0-11682 GCA_011057455.1 Ganaspis sp. Gsp50 | reverse complement strand
GAATATAAATTTGTTTTTATTTATTTATTTTTGTTTACTTAAAACTTATTATCGTTGTCATAATTTATTTACAATTAAATAAGATTTAAAATTCAACGCCTTAATTTCAAGTAAAGAACTTTTTCTATGGTACTTCTTTGATGTTGGGCGTAATCGCAAGTATCAGATAACACTCTACGTCCTTTTAAAGAATGTGGAAGGTTGCTCTTGAAGAAATTATTTTGATTTGAGAATATTAATTATAAGCCATTTTAACTTTCTTTATAACTAATTTAATTCTATTAGTTAATTTATTTCGGAATTAATAAAATAATTACTTGTCGACAAATAACAATTATTTAGATAACAAAATTTTACATTTCATTTATTTTCAGTTATAAATTCAGATTTGTTTTAAATTTAATATGTTATTATAGAAATACTATAGAAATTACGTAATAAAATATAATCTCTTAAATGATCTTTATTAGACAATAATAATTCCTTAATTAAAATTTAATTAGTTTATTTATTGTTATTTGTTGTCATTAATAATTAATTTTATTTAATTTCGTTCATTCCACATACTTTAAAATATAAAATTTCCTTCCCATTCTTTACAATTCCATAGTTGCATCTTTCTTATCGTTAAGGATCTTATTAGATATCCGTCACACATGAAGTACGGATCGCTTTTATGTATCAGATTTTAGTTTTATTAACGTTATAATTAAGTTTTATTTCAGATTTCAAAAGATTTCAAGTTTAATTTGTTTCTATTTTTGTTTATTCATTTTTTCTGTTTGTATTATGAAATAGAAGTCTGAAATAAAATTGGAAAAATTTTATGGAGGGGCGTAACACTGATGATCTGTAAATCCTACGACACAAGGCGTACAAATAAACACGTTAAAAATAACTTTAAAATTTCTGTTAAATTCAATTTATTTGCTACGGAAATAATTGTGATTTGCATCTCAATATTTGAGTCGTATACAAAATTGCGACCGGACGCGGACAGTGATTTTTCATAAGAGAACGCTCTTTTCGTCGATCCGCCCGGTGTCCCGATGATTTTCGGCTTCCTCTCCTCCCTTCACGGTGATTGGTCGACAAAAATCGGGCCTAATCGGCACTCTCCGGGACTCTACGCGGACTCTAATTTGCACTCAGGTGTGACACAAAATATTATAAAAAAGGTAACCACGACTAGTCAGGGGCAAAATTAAGAAATCAAAAATAGCAAAAGAAATAAGAATAATTCAGTAACGTAACTTCGTTACACTTCTTAGTAAATTTTGTCACTAAGTACTGAAAATTGTATTCAAATATAAGGGAATAAATGTCGATAAACAGCGGATGGAATACTGTTTGAGAACTCAAGCTCAAAAAATACCAAAAAGATTTTTTTTAACTGGTTATTAGAGTTTTTATTTCATTCAGCATTTTTGTAAATGATTATTCGAATTCAAAAAAGGTTCAAATTTTAGAATAAATATCTTACTTTATTTGAAAAATGATGTATTATTTGGATTTAAGTCATACAAAAAGGAAGTTAGTATACGGAAAATAATTATTACTTTATGGGCATCCAATGTTCGTGCACACATCTGCCATCTTCTTCTCAACGGATTCAAGCTTCTTCTAAAAAAATGAAGTTTGTGGGATGCTGGTAGTTCTGGGAATATTGAAATAATTAAATTAAACTCAATTACATTAAAATAAATGTATATTTCCATGCTCTGAAGGTTTAACAATCATATTAATGTTCAATTACATTCAAACTGTAAAATTGATAATTAATACTCCTATTTTAAGCTCTTCTTTTAATTGACGTAATAATTATTTACAAAAAATATAAATGAAATCTTGTTGGCAGTGGTTTATAAGACAAAAAATGTAAAAATAGAATATAACATTTATTAATGTATCTAAAGAGTATATATTGTTATAAGGGACCATTCACATATTACGTCATGCAAATTTCAACTTTTTTAGAATCCTTCCCACTCGTCACATTTTTTTTACACGGTAACTTTGATAATTTTGTACAGACTCTCATACATCCTAGGTACCTTTCCCGCCTAACAGTATGACATAACGTGTGAATGATCCTTAAGGCACCTTAGATAAACACAATTAAAAAAATTTGCATAGTAATCACATAAGGAGCTCAATATTTTAGCATCTAAAAAGTAATATTCTGATTTGCTCTAATCATTTTGATAAAATTCATTAAATTATTAAAACTAAATATTTTTCAGTCTTAATATGACAATTTAAAAATGTTAAAAAGTGCTGATTTTGTTGGAATGTGAATTTACAATTTACTTCTTAAGTAACAAAACAATTTACAGGAGCTTGTGGTAAATGTTTACAAATTTAGCAAGTTTGCTTTGTATTAGAGTTATTTTATCAATGAATAAATTATAATATTCAGACCAACGTAATAAACAAACATTCTTCAGATGTATATCTGTCTCTTTCTACTATTCTTAATGAAATCTCTCTTACTTTATATCAAGTTGAAAATTTCTTTTCAATGTTTCTTGTTAAAAATGTTTTTTGTTAATAATTTCAACATCCATATTATTAATTATAATAATATGAAGATAATAAATGATTTAAAAATCCTACAGAACAATGGAACCAGGAAGTTAAAACTTAAATGATCTTGAAATGTTTTCCGTACACATCAATACTTAAGTGTTTTTTTGACAGAAAATATTTTTATAGCAGGATTTCTTCTGTTAAACAGAGATAATACAATTTTTATTGAGACCAAATGTTTTTAAAAAACATTACGATTTTTATCTTGCTGGTTTCATTGTCATTAAAAAATAAAGATTTACACTTAGACCACAAACCAATTCGTTCGCGCCACGATAATTCTATTTCTGGTTATTTATCAGATGTCTTACGGATTTAAGTAAAAAATAGATTTTATAATATAATTTTAAAGAGCAGATAGCTCTGCTTAAAGTCTGTAAAGCAACGCAAAGTTAGTGGAAGGCACATAGTGATTAGATGTCAAAGTGTAAAAAGAAAGAGGTTTCCTAATGCAGTTTTCAATTACATTTATATACGCATTCACCAGCAATCCAAGTAGATAAAACTTCTAATTTGTCATTGAGTAGAATAAAATCAGCATCAGCTCCAAAATTCAGGACACCTTTTCTTGAATCTATTTCTAACGTTCTTGCAGGATGTAAAGATGCTGCTTCTAATGCTTCCATGACTGTACATCCTAAACACAATTGACATTTATGCATAAGAGAGCATTTATAAAGGAAACGAGACTCCCCACACAGCACCAGATATTTCCTGAATATTAGCAACCTTTCGTTAAGCTACGAGATCTTGTAGCAAGCTTGCTACAAGATTGCCAATTTTCAGAAAATATCCAAAGCTATGCGGGTCGTGTTAGTTTGACACTCTCGTTTTACAAAATATACGTTTCACCAAGAATTAAAGAAGTAAATTAAAATTTTGTCTAATTTTTTACATTTAAAATTCTATTTTTTTAAGAGGACTCTTAAAATTTTAATTTGTTAATTATAGTTCCTTTGGAACTGTGACAAACCCGGTCGCGAGGTTTTAATATTGCTAAATTAATTGATTAACTGATCATAATTGACGTGTGGGTGACGACTCGCGACGGGTCCACATGTGACGAAACTTCCACTATTTGGTTGGTTATTGCGGTGAGGATAAAATAATTAATATCTTACAGTCGGAGGCTGGGTAAAAAGAACAGATGAGCAGTCACGAGAGCAAAAGGAATAGATTCAGATGAGAGCGAAGCATGCCGTAAAATAATTCATCAAACGGACATACCGGATCAGATGTTACAGCAATAATTCCGCCTGGATTCAGCCTCCGAGTATCCTCTAGGTTATGGAAAAGGGTGCGCAAAGGAATTAACCAACTTATATAAATTAAAGGTTTATTTTACTATGTTTGTTCGCAAAAATACAATGGTATAACCGGAGTTCGTTATCGTGCGAAATCACGCTTCTCCCTGCCGGCTGGTTCGCAAGAGCAACAGGTTACGCGTCTGCTCGCGGAAAGACCCGAGCGACGACGGACATTCGCGAATAATCGAATGTCGCTGTCCCGCGAGATTCAAATATTCTTATCGATAATACTTATAAAAGAAGGTTCGATTATTCGACTGGGAAACAGTAATCAAAATAAAACAAAAACGATTAGGGTCGTTACAGAACAAATTTTCTGCATTAGAAAAAATCTAATGATCTACATAAAGTACGTTATATAATAAAAAATTGATAGAAATAATGACAGTTAATTCTATGAGAAAGCCAAATGTTCATAAATAACATAAGTTTCCACTAGTATACTTGAATTCATTTTCAGCGATTCTAGAAACATATAATACACCTGGTCTGGTCAAAAGAACCTTTCATGCATTTTCTTTTATCCTGTGATGATTTAGTGTTGTCACTTTTCCTACAGGATTGACTAAATTTGACTGCTTTGTCAGACTGTAGTAACTTTTATCTTTTAAAATACCGCTTTACTGATTTTAATAAAATTTAATAGCGTTATGGGTATGAGATGGAAAATTAATGTCTTAATTATTAAAATTAATATGTCGACGTTTAGTCGATACGGGCTCAATTATAAATTGAAAGAACTTTACTTTGAACCCGTCCGCGTCGGGAGAAAGATAATCTTTAAAACTAGAGAAGAGAGGGGTTCGATGATTTTGTGGTAGAATGTGATAAAGAGAGGGAAAAAACTTAAGTAAAATCTGACACCACACTTTACATACGAGAATATTTATAAAAATTTGTAAACAGAAAGAATATTAAGTATAGAAAGTCTTAAAGAATATTATCATTTTTAAGTGTCGATATGTAAATATTTTAAGTTAAAAATATTCAATTTATATTAATTCAGAAATGTTCAAAATTGGGAACAATTTATATTTGAATAAACATGATAAAGTTGAAAGAGTTTAGTTAATTGTACTTTTTATGAGTTTCAAGTTTATTTTAACAAATTCAAAGTTATAATTATAGAAAGAGGAGGTTTTAGCACGGATGAATGGACAGTCACATAGGAAGGTTATCTGTTAGGTGCAGCGGTTTGCGATTTAGAAAGAGAAGAACTATTGAAAGGATTTAAAATAGCATAACATAGTTTGTAAACTACCCTTAGTAAATATTTGTTTAGTAATAATAAAAAGTACTTTTATATTCTTACCCGTGGCATTCTTAAAAAACCGCACACATTCTGACATATTAGCAATACTGCCGCAAAGAGTGTCCGTTCCCGCAATATATGCTCTACCATTTCGAACTTCAATTTCAAGCTGTCCTAATTGATGAACCCCATCTTCTAAGCCTAAAGCTGATATTGCATCAGTAACCAATACTAACCCTAAAAATGAAAAACATTTAAAAATACTGTCAAAGAAAGGGATTAATGAAATGTAAACAAAATACTTGGCTACGATTAACTTTAATAATTTTTTATAGAAAAATATTTCAATTGCCTTCAGGATGAGTACGATGAGCAATTCTCAAGGCTGCTGGATGTGTATGGACTCCATCAGCAATAATTCCGTAATAAATCATTTTTCCTTCTGGTATTTTGTCCGATGTTAAAAGTCCTACTAAGCCAGGATCTCTGTGATGAAACTAGAATCAAATATATCTTTCTTGTAATTAAAGTAACAATATACTAATCTAAACTAATTCAAGATCTATAAATCACTAGCGATTATACTCAATGCATGACACACATGGTCATCCATATAAAACTCGTAATAGATTTTATTCTTATCATTTTTACTGGCAGAATCGTCCTATTGTAGGATTTTGTATTTAATACTCAACATTGCAAATTAAGAAATTGTAATGTTGCGAGTATTATTTGCTTCGGAATTCGCTCAACGGATATCCAGGCGACCATGTAGACTGCTGAAATTGTATTCATACTCAAAAGAGTCTATGCCAACTGGATGAATTACTTTTATGTTGTAATTATTAAATTAGCAAAATGAATCTTAACCAGCTGGTTGACATTTAATCTTTAGTTCTTAAGTCCAAGGAAGAAGGTGCAGGTAGTGATAACACAGTGACTGGGTTATAATTCAAGAAACATTCTAATAAAATAATGCAATAATGAAAGATGTTAACAAAAGAGAAAAATATAAAACAAAATATGGCTCGTTGCTAAACTAAATAATCAAAAATACTGACTCGATATAAAACAAAATTTAGTCTTTGCTATCTAATGACTGACTGATAAGTGCGTTCTAATTCTCCTGATCGTCCTCATTATTGTTCGTTCCCTCTGGAATAAACCTGTAAACAATCAAAATTTGTCCCATCTAAGCTACAATTGATTTACTAGATTTTTACCCAGAACTAAAATCTATACCACTCCACGCGCGCGCTCGTTCTACCCCATGCTTATGCAATAATTTCTTCTGAAGGAGGAATTGTTTGATTGAGCTCGAGTGACAATTGGAGAGGAGCCCCTCTACTAGCCATCACTGCAAATAGATGGAATATCTGGGGTAACACAGTACGCAATGACACGGAAGTCCCAGTAACCATAGTGTACCTCTATACCAGTTACTTGACTCAGAGAAAAGCCCCTTTACTGATTCAATCAACCTCCAGGTGACCCCTTTTCCTCAGAGGATCCGGAGTCGCATCCGAGTTCAGAGAGAGAAGCCCCTATACTCTGCACTCGAGCGTTCCCACTCTGAGCCTTCCAGCTTTCCTCTAGAGCACTCCATGTCAACGGTGTTAAGTGGCGGAAGCCCCCACACACGTCTCTTCTACTAACCAGCATCGCTTACAGGTAAACCTGTAAGATGGTGCCTTGCCTGAGCGCTTTAGTCCAAAACCAATAAGCCTCTCGAGTCTCAGCAGTCAGAAGACTGAACATTCGCACGGTCGGCGGCGAGAATAATACCTGTCCTACCTGTCTACTGGCGGTAGGGATGGGTACGACGCAGCATGAGTTGCGAGTACGGTAACTCACAGCAAGCCAGGAAGGACAGAATGTAATAATGGTAGGAGTTTATTCACTCACACCATTACAAAATTTTGCAAAAAAGTTTAATATCCCTAATAAAAATGTCGGATTATCTTCTAAATTATTTCAGCCAAAGTAGACCAGAAATATGCAGTATCAATCTGTTGAATAAGTCCCAATTTCATTCGTTACTAAAAACTTAGACTGTAAAGAGTCTGGTTTTTTCCAGAAATTATCCGTCATTCATTTTTAAATTCGGAAAGAATTCGGATTAGTATAGAAATAACGTGGACCACATTTCTCTAATCTGGAAAGACTCCGGATTACTATGGTTCTCAACATTGCTTCAGATTGAATCTCTACACTCAGAATTTGTTAAATTAACAACCAAAAGAGGCCTTCATTCCTTCTAAACCGAAGAATATAACTTAGTTCGAACAAAAGTCATTTAGTCAATTTCTCATCTACATTGTATATAATTTGTCTTTTAATAGAAGGTACAATTCAATTACACAGCTCATTTTTACTATACAGGTTTGATACCCCAAGTCACCTGATAGATTGTTTAGAATTTATTAGTTGAAAATCATCAAAGTTTTTTGGTATTTCTGACGTTTCTCTTCTTTAATTATTTAAATGAACAATAACTTATTTATTAAATGCAAAATTTATTCCACTAATTTTTTAAATACGCGACTACTGTAGGTACTAGAATTTTAAATGGATAACTTTATTTTAAATTTTAAATGTAGGCAACATTACATTATTGACTACGATTTAGAATACAGTCCAAAAAATTAAGTATGTCATTCTACGAGTATGTCAATTAGGGATCTCTCGAAGAATTATAAAAAAAAAATATTTTATTATGTAGAAAAATATTGATGGTTAAAATAACATTTCTCTAACCAGAGCTATGTCTTTTTCCATTTATTTAATGTAAAACAAGAATATTTCAGATAATTTAAAATTCAGGGATTAGTTTGATTTCAATTAAAATACTAACATAAGGTTATTTCAGTATATTGCTGAAGTTTCGACGCAGCACTATCATTAAGATTTTTATTCCACCAATTAATATGGAAGATGTCAGTAACGATTAATTAATTTTTCCATTTTATATGCATCTAAGCTTATTTAAATTATGGGCAACATTATAGTATCTTCAAATAAAAACTATTTTTGCGTCTGAACATTTAATCGTTGCTTGAAGATATTATACAGTGGTCTAAACGTAAATATACATCTTTTTAAAAGTTACAACATAAAGTAGTTATTGTTAGATTAGTTTTTTACTTACTGGAAGCATTGCGTTAAAAAGATGGGTAATAAATGAAGCTCCATGTTTGACAGCATCCTCGCCATCTTTTAAATTGGCAGCTGAATGCCCTTTACAAATAATATAATAGGAAGTTAAATACAATAAAATAACAAAATACAATCAAGATTTGTAAAATTATTCTTACCAACAGAAATAATAATATTTTTCTGCCGTAATTCTTTTATTACTGTCAATGCATTTGGAATCTCAGGTGCCAATGTTATACAACATATATTTTCTAAATTACCATATACATCAAGAAGACTTTTAAAACCCTGTAAGTAAATAGAGATTAGAATTTTTTTATAAAAATTTTATTAAAAATAAAGATTCTAAATTTTAAAGTCCCTTAAATATAAAAGGGAAACGGTAATTTGGACGGACAGATGAACAGGCTATATTGTCCTGTCCGTGCACAACCATGACAAAAGCGGCCATTTTCACTGTATACTCGTTCTGACACATTTAAAGGTTAGCTCTACTACACAGTTCATATGTCAAAGGTACACTGTGTTGTAGATCTAACTTTAAATCGGTCTGTCGAAAAACAATTAAACTGCTGCGTATGCACAAGATCCATTTCTCTCCGTGTAAGTGCATTTTAAATTTAAGATTGATTTGCATAATTAATTAGACAGTGACTTTAGGATTTGAAAGTGATACAAACTACAGAACAGAAATTTTGCTCTTCACCTGTTTTGCAAATAAAATGAGGCTTAGTGTTTTCGTAGGTAATTTTTGCGCTAAACAGGAATCCAAGTTCAAAAATTTTCCATTACGTCAGGTTTTCGAGCAAAAGGGGGTTGAAACCCCTAAAAATATCGTTTTTAGCCATTTTTCAAAAATTGTGAAGCAGAATCCTAACGTGCTAAGATCTTCGATAATATCAGTAACTGAAGGTTAAACTTTGTTCTTTAAAATAAGCCCAAATTTAAATTGTTTGCATGCACTCTTCGAGTAGGGAGTGTACTTATGTCTAGAGTGGTAGGTAACAAATGAGCATAGGAATTTACCAACTCCCCCCTCCCCCCGCACAGCACCAGATGTTACCTCAACCTTATCTGAAGCTTACACTTAAAACTATATAACCTTACTTTGCAAGGCTTAGAGAAGCTTAGTGTAAGGTAGAAAATGTCCTCTAATCGGTAATGTTGTCTGTGTACCTTACCTGAATAGTACAATGCAACATTATATTTGTAAGATTCCAGAAACATTCAGGAATTATTTAACAAATTTTTCAAAGAAAATTTTTTTTCGGTATTTGATCGTTATTTTAAGGTGTGTTCGTGACCCAAAGTGTAGTAGAACATTAAAAACTACTGCGCAGCCATACAGCCCATAGAGACCGAGATTTTTGAGAGCGCAACACGTATAAAGTTGAAAGTTTTATCAAAACGTTTAGGTAAGGTTCACTGTCAACATTATCGATAAGAGGACATCTTCCACCTTACACTAAGCTTCCGTGAACTTTGCAAAAGTTACAAAACTTTCAGTGTAAGCTTCATGCAAGGTTAAGATAACATCTGGTGTTGTGCGGGCCCCAAAGAAAGATATAATGAAAAATAGTATTTTCTATAATTAAAGCTCCTTCATCGTAAAGCGTGATATAGAATATAATTCTTCATGAAGTAGTATAAGGGGAATTATCTCTTGAGGAGGTGCTCAACAAAGATGGTCTGTCGCAATTTAGCACCAGGGTTATTATCACGTGATTTTGTCGTAAGGCACTCAAGAGCTCGTGCTCGCTCCATTACATTTTCCGAAAATCATTACTCTTATGCGAAAAAGATGATGGCTTAAAGATAAGTAGATAAGTCTTAAACTACTTCATGATATTGTCCCATAAACTCGTTAATTAACAAAATGTATTTACGAACTTCTTTGAAGGTCCGAATTAAAGCTTCTTCATGTGCTCCCTTTTTACTAGGATTGATAAAAGGTCCTTCTACGTGTACACCTAAAATTGCTGCACCTGATACGCCTCCTTTTGTTTTTGTAATTTTTGGAAGGACACTACAGTATGTTTCTTTAGATGATGTTACTATTGTGGGACAGAATGCAGTCACTCCGTGTTCTAATAATTTTTTTGCAACTGTGGCAATACCTTCTTCAACATTATCGATGTTGTGTGAAAAATCTATACCAAAGCCTCCTAAAAATTAAAAATATTATTTAAGAATAGTGAAACTGATCCATTCACAGTATGTAGGAAACGAGAAATTGAAAAGTCTGAGTTTTCTATCAAAAATGAGATTTATTCGATCCTTTTGAACTACATTTCTGTTCAATTCTATCGTATTCTCTCATAGGTTTGAGTTTTGTATGGAAAATAATTCCAATTTATCCAACTTTAATATTTATTTAATTTTTGCTTCCTCATAGGGAAGTCTTGAAATCGTGCCGATTTTCGATTTTCCAAAAATAGTCTAAACTCATTTTGATCTAAAAAGTAGGTAAAAAAATCAGTACGAAAAGCAGTCGCAATGCGTCTGCAATCAAGTGTTTCGGGGCTGCACCTGAATTAACAAAATCCCCTAAAGCTTTTATTTAAACGTCGTATAGACTCTGCAGAAACTCTCCAAGGCTTCTCTAGAACATTCCTAGAGCCATCCTAGAGCCTTCAGGAAGCCTTTCCAGAACCTCTAGGAAGCCTCTCCAAAGCCTCCTCATAGCCTCTAAAAAGCCTCCCCAGAGCCTACAGAAAGCCTCCCCAAAGCCTCCTCAGAGTCTCTAGGAAGTCTTTCCGGAGTTTGTAGTATGACTAAGAAGGTTCCAATAGACACTTTCTTTTAAGTTATCCTATTGTGGATCACTGTATTCAACAATCGTGATTATTACTGCTCCAGTCGTGGATCATCCCATAATTATGAATATATGTTACTTATAGGTGTTCTTAGATCTCTGTAGGCATGAAAGGAACTGTCTCTATGTGAAAATAATAAAGAAATTGTTTTCTAAAATGTCTCCAAAACTTGTTTTTTATCACCAAATTGGTGATGTATCATCAACTCGAGAGTGGGAAATTCTCTTCTTTGAGAGTGCAGGTGTCTCCCTCATAAATGACCCACCTGTCGCTAAGATAATTATCCATTATCCGCAAGAGTTAGGGCGGTATTCCTTTGTTTCACATCAACTGGATGAGTACTTCCCATCGAGCGGAATTGAACGCGTTGCGTATGTCGATAGCAACCCACGCGCAGTAGCTCTTCTTTTTCCCTGGTCCCAATTTGTTTTTCCCTTCTCTGGCTATGTCCACTACCGCCTGAATGGCGTCAACTGTGGACCGGCCTTTTCGGAAACCAAATTGGTAATCGGATAGACTATTCTCACCGGTCAAGTGATTTTGCATTCTTTGCAGAACCATG
>WNHD01004387.1:0-11529 GCA_011057455.1 Ganaspis sp. Gsp50 | reverse complement strand
GTACAGATGTACTTATATAAACTAATAAATTGCAAATCGCAATTAATTCATTACAATTTTATAAAAAATAAAACTAGGTTGGTCTCTACTGACTAGTTTATAGTCATATTATATGACCCATATTATACATGGGTCATTTCACCCCAAATCGGACGGTTTGAAAATTAATTTTTTTATTCCCTTCATTTTTTGATATTTTTTAGTACCCATCGAAAAACTCCTCCTAAATTTTGAGACATTTTTCACAAGTTCTTGAATTAAAAAAAAATCGCCCTTTTTATAGTTTTTCGCTTATAACTTCTTAAAAAAGGCTTCAAATCGAAAAACTTACTGAAAAATAATTTTGGTTTTTTCATTTAAGTTTCGAAAATAAATACAAAAAATTTATGTAAAGTGTTTTAATACGTGATTTTTGATTTTTAAACTGCACTTTTTAAAGTGAGTGCATATTTTCATTTTCTTCAAAATTTGTTACAGTAAACCACTTTTTCAACCACGACTTTTTAGGCCGGCCTGGTCATGGGTTCTCGATGGCTACTATTTTTTTTCGAATTTTGTTGTATTTTTTGGAAAAGTAAATGAAAAAACGAAAATTACTTTTTCAGTAACTTTTTCGATTTTAAGCCTCTTTTAGGAAGTTGTAAGCAAAAAACTATAAAAAGAGCGCTTTTTTTATAAAATTCAAAAACTTGTCAAAAAAGTCTAAAAATTTAGGAGTTTTTTGATGGGTACTAAAAATATCAATAAATGACGGAAATAAAATAAAATTTTCAAACCGTTTGATTTGGCGAGGAATGCCCCTTATATTATATGTATTATAAGTTTTAATTGTAAACCATAATCGGTAATTAATAATTATTCAAATTTTATTAAAATATCACAATTTGTTATAGCGGTTTTTGTTTGAGGAATTGCAAAAGAATCGTTTGATTTACTAGTTACTGCTTCCTCTTGGGAAGGTTTTTTATTTTTAAATCTTAATTTTTGTATATTTCTTTTAGATACTACACCATTCTGATGCCACTTTTCTGCTTCGTCTTACCCACGCTAATTCCTGTATTTTTGTGGAATGAAACTTGGACGAATGCTTATTTTATTCCAACAATTCTTCGATATGTATTCACACTCAATATGACGTGGCTAGTCAATTCTGCTGCTCACCTTTTTGGCAATAAACCATACGACAGGTGAGAATAAAATTACCTCTTAAGAGATTTCAGAATTTGTTGTCTATTAATGAAAAACAAAATACATTCATTGATGAAAACATTAGTTTGAATTAAATACAGTAAAAAAGTAATTTCAATTATTCACACAATAATAATTAATTACTTTTGACTTTATAAACATATTACAAAGTTAAATTGTGGAAGTTTTTGCTTCTTTAAACTTTATTTGTTAAATGAGATTTTTGTTTTTCAAGTTTAGTTTTTATATTCCCTTATGTTTATGAATGACATTTTTTTTTGTCTACTACTTGAAAAAAAAAGAGAATTTAAAAACATATTGAAAAGGAAATTTACGTCTTGCATAAGATGAATAACTTTAAAGATCGCAATTAAAAAAATATGTCAGCTGTTTTTTTTTCGAAAACGTAAAGTAGAATATTGTTATTACTTTTGGAAAAAAATTAGTGTCACAATAAGTGAACAATGTAAATGTTTTTGATTAGATATTCTTTAGTAGTTGAATTACTGAGTAATTATAATTATAAAAATTTGAATAATTTATTCAAATTTTCCTAGAATTTGTTGACATCAAACTAATCAAGTTCATACTATTCAACTTCTCAATGATTTAAAACTGAGATACAACGTGTTGAAATAAGATATTTTTTTGTGAATTTAGAATTTTGAAATTAAATTCTATTATAGTTGAACTAACTTCTTCAATTGTTTCTTGATGGATAAAAAAATCATATGCCTTCATTTTCAATCCTAGTATTCATGTTAGATTTATAAAAAATATGCTTTCGAATATTACGAAAATTAACAGTTTTTGAATTAATTTAAAACACATATTATTTTAATTTTCACTTTATACACAAACTTTATACTTTATACACAAATTATACACTTTATAATATATGAATAAGTGATACAAATAAGTCTTTAAAATATATATTAACATTTAATTAATGAAATATTCTTTATGTTTGAAATTTTCGAAGAAAATGCAAATTTTAACGAACTTCAGTTAATTCCATTGAAAAAAATTTTAAATGGACAATTAGGTGTTCAGTTTTTAGTTTTTAAAAATTAAAATGCAAAATTTTGAAATACTAACAATACAAAAATAAATCAATGAATGGGCGATATTTATGTTAAAGTTCTGAATTTTTTTGTTTTGCTTCTAATTTTTCAAGAAATGATATTTATAATAAAAAATTGGCGCCTTTTTTTAATAACAGGGATCACAATTTGTCTTCTTTTTTATCTGATCATAGTGCTTCTTAAATTTCAAATGACTCAATGAACAATAATGATTTTTGAATATCCTTTATCTTATTTTAAAAAAAGTTTTTCAATAAATTCTTCTAATTTATCAGAATTGATATCTAATTTGTCCTATGCTTAAAAAGTTGAACTTAATATAAAAACTGTCAAAAAAGTTAAATATTAAAACAAAGGAGAATCAACGTCAAAAAAATTATGTTTATCTGCTTCAAAGCTTTCACAAAAAATCCCTTAAAATTTTATTTCCATTGAAAATTTGTATGAAAAAGAAGAAGAAAATTCTTAGTGTTTTTACAATTTGTCTCAAAAATAAGAAAACATTTCTAGTAAATTTTATTCAAAATTTAGATGGTTTGAAGCAATTAAAGGCGATCAATTTTATTTTGAAAATTAAAAACAAGAAATTAACTAAGTTTGAATTTTAAAATAGGTACAAATAATACATATAATTTTAGATGGTATACAGGACATTAATTTTACATACATAAAATTATTTATTATTATTTAATTAATTATTAATTATTTTTTTTTTTTATTTTATATACATATACGGGCTGCAAGGAAAAAGCCCTTTCGTACACCAGGTACTACCTAATATAAAATAATTAACCTAAATTAACCTAAATATGATTAAGTAACAAATCATAAAACAAAATTTCAAGAGCTGCCTACAAGTTAAGTGCACGCAGACTAGCTACAAATCTGCTCAACGTTATGCCAAAGAAATCCAGCCTGCCATGCACATCATTTGCCTCGCTACAAATTCTGTTCATAACCGAACTCGAAACGTAATTTTTCCTGGTAAATGGAATCCTGAACAGTTTAGGTGGACCTCTCAAAGACCTGATATTATGTACATAATATTTTTTAAAAATTGCGTGAAAATTAATTTATTCTAATTTTATAGTCGAGTATTGAGAAATAAAGAAAAATCGGACATTTGTTATGATATTGAAGCTTTTTTCGTTTGCGAAAAACTAGAATGACAATTTTTTTTTTATTTAGTCGATTTTCTAGCATTTATTTACTAAATTTGTAAAAAGGATAATACAAAATAGAATCATTGAAAGTTGCGAATCAATATTTTAAAAATTCAGTAACAGCAAAAAATTGATTTTTCATTTCTCGTAAACGGAAAAAACACGTGTGAACTTCAGCCTCGTAATTTGTTGACAATTTATGTGGAAAAAATTGAAGAAACGAGAATAGCTGTTCGGGTAAAAATGAATTTCTGTGAAAATAAGCTTGAAATATTACAATGTATCCTTTTGCTTCCACGTTTGATTTTTTTCCAAAATCCCCTTTTGCTATAAAAATCATTTTTTTAAATTGAAAATTTTCTTTTCACCTAAAGTTGACCGTAAAAGCGACTGTGATTGCAGCAGTAATGATAACGTTGAGATTACTATTCGTTACTCAAATTAAATTTGCATTTTAAATATAAAAGAATAAATATTTCGTTCATTGCATCGATATTCCACGTGAGCTGTTGTTCATGTTAATTGCTTTTAGTAAAACATTATAAGTAAAAGAAAATGAATAAATAAAGTCTTGTTGATTTTATGCAATACGTAGAAAATTTTTTTAGTAGACTTTAAAGCAGATATGTAAAAATTTTCCATTCATAAACATGAGAGAATTATAAGGACCCAAATTTGAATAAAATACTATAAGCTAAAGCATATCTAATTGCTAGAGTAGAAAATAATAAAAAATAATCAATTTAGGATTTAAAATTTAAAGTCTAAATTCCATGTATTCTAATTCTTATTTTTGCCTGTTTATTACTTATTTACTTCTTATTTACTTATTTATTTTCGCTTTAGTTTTTATTTATTTCTTCTTTAATTCTTATTTATTGCTTCCTTAGTGTTTATTTATTTTTTATCCATATTTTTTTGTTACTCGCATATTAATACTAGACACTAATTGGTAGTAAAGGATTTCTAAAACTCTGGAAAGCATGAAAAACCTGGAATTCTCGTGGAATTTCATCATTCCTCATGGAATCATGGAAATCTAGTGGAATTTTCAATTATATCATGGATTTTTTTATTTTCTTTATGTATTTTATGATGTTTATTAAGTTTTACAAAAATTTTATACCTCCTTTTTTTATACAAAAGAAATTCAAAATATTTAAAAATACTTGAAGTGTCTTAAAAATATTACAAAATACTTAAAACTACTTTAAATTACTTCAGATTACTTCAAAATATTTAAAGATTCTTCAAAATATTTTAAAATGCTTAAAATTATTTCAAAACATTTCCAAATACTTCCCAATACTTCAAAATATTTAAGAATACTTAAAATTTCTTTAAATTATTACAAAATAGTTAAAAATACTTTAAAATACTCCAGATTACTTCAAAATATTTAAAGATTCTTCGAAATATTTCAAAGTATTTAAAAATATTGATATTTTTTAGTTTAAAATGAAGTATAATCAGATTTTAAAATATTAGTTTTTTAAAATATTTTAAAAGTATGATGATACTTCAGATAACTTCAAAATACTTTAAAACATTTAAAATTTCTTCAAAATCTTTAAAAATTCTTCAAAATATTTTAATATGGTTTTAAAATGGAAAATAATGATTTCGAGTAATTTAAATTTTTATAAAATATTGAAAAATTCATTTTTTAATTAAAAAATATATTAAAAAATACATTAAAAAGTATATTAAAAAATATCATGGACATTTTTCTATTTTTCTCATGGAAATCATGAAAACCTCATGGAATTTTGTGAAGAAAAATTGGTAAAAACCCTTTAGTATAAAAAAGAAAGATTGAACTAAACGAAATTTACAAAATCTTAACATTTTTAGTATCTTCCAATTACTCTATAAATGCGTTTATTTAATATTTTGTTATAAAGAAAGTTTCTATTGCTTCAAAGATGCGAAACTGTTAGCCAGTTAAACAAAAAGCATTTTTTTACTTTATAAACAAATAAATATTTTGTCTGTTTTCTCGAGAGTAAAATAAAGAAATAAAAGATTTCTTTTTAAAATTGAAAGATATTTAAAGATATTTATTTGAATTTTAAATTTGTTATTTAATTATTGATAAATATTCTAAAATCACTATTGTAATAATTATTCTGAACTCTGTAATTTTAATTTTAAAATAAGAAAAGATAAAAATCATATTTTTTGATGCATTGAAAAATATGTACTTAATAAATGAATATATGTATAAACTTGAAAAAAATAAAGTATCACATCTGTTTTAACATAAACTCAAACTGAAAAATACTATTTGCCATCAAATCACGGAATAGTGCATCAAACAAAGATGTCAGTTAACATATAGAAAAATATATTTCATACAATTTTAAAAGATTCAATCATACAATTTTCAGAAAAATTTAGATTTTGCCAAAATTTGTTGCCAAATTCATATTTTACTACGTATTGAATTTTTCTAAATTTACTTTTCATAAATCGCATCTATAAAAAGGTTTTAAAATGATTCTATTTTAATAAATGATGCCTCATTTTTTTCAAAAAATAATTCTCTACAACTTCGCCGTTTTGGATTTTTAATCAAAAACACTCCTCAATTATTATGGTTAATTGTTTATAAAATTGTTCTGATCGGTTGATAAACAATCTACTATAATTAATGAGCGGTGCATTTGATTAAAAACCTAAAGCTGTGAAGTTGTAGAGAATTATTTTTTGAATAAAATGATCCATCATTCATAACAATAGAATCATTTTAAAAATGTGTCACACTCCGAAGGCAGGGACCTTAGAAGCAAACGATTGTAGGTTACGTTTGCTGATAGTTTTAACTTGATTAAAGATTCTTTTATCATTCTTTGCAATCAAAAGGAGTTTTTTGTGAAAACTTGGCGTGTATACTATCAAAGAAAACTGTTTTCGACTGCAAATAATTAAAAACGAAGCTTCAATAAAGTTAAAACTATCATCGAACATAACCTAAAATTTTTTCCTTTAGAGGTCCCTTCCTTTGGAGCGCGTCACAAATTTTTTTATAGATGGGATATGAACAGTAAATTTTGTAAAATTAAATACGTTGTAAAATATGAATTGAGCAACAAATGGGCACAATTTTTTAAAGTGGAAAAAATAATATTTGTAGATAAACATTTACGTTTATATTTTGAGGAATTCAATTTTGTTTCAACAGAGAATAAACTAGGTAGAAAATTGTAATACAACCGGGAAATGAACTGGAATTTTGTTGGACAAAATTATTAGACACCCTGAATCTGTAAAATTGTAATTTTTTATTTTCGTTTTGAACAAACATATTTTAGATTGACAAACGAATCGATTGATACTTATATAGTTTTAAAGTATGTACTTGCGGCGTATATATTTCTCCTTAATTGAAATTTACATAATATTAATTGGCTCGAAATGAATTTAATCGAATGCAAACTTATAATCTAATTTTTCTGAAAATTTGCTTAATATAATTTCACTTTTCTGAATTTTCATTTAAGGCTAGAAAAATTTGTGTACAAACTTTATAAAAATCCTAACAAATATGTAAAAAATTCTTTTATTTTTTCAAATTTAATGATGGCATTAAGTCAACCACAATACCGAATTCTGGTATTTTCAGAAAAAAAATTTTGCGACTCTCGCTGTGTTTTACCAAACCTATTAGAAAACATCAGTTTTATTATCACTTATTCACAAACAAAAAATTTCAAAGAAATAAAGAATGGTGTAGAAGATCGAGTCTTTTGGTTTTTTTTAAAAATGACCACAATTTTGTTAATTTTATTAATTTTTCAAATTTTCAAGAAGGCAAAAAAGAGCATCTAAAACACTATTAAAAATATGGGGAAAATAAGAATTTACTGAAATACTGAATTTTGATTGTTCAGGTTTATCAATCCAGCGGAGAATAAGGGCGTAGCGATAATGGCTTTGGGAGAAGGATGGCACAACTATCATCATGTCTTCCCCTGGGATTACAAGACTGCTGAATTGGGCAATTACAGGTTCAATTTCACTACCGCGTTCATAGACTTTTTTGCCAAAATTGGTTGGGCCTACGACTTGAAAACTGTCTCGACTGATATGGTACAAAAACGAGTGGAGAGGACGGGTGACGGCAGTCACGATCTCTGGGGCTGGGGCGACAAAGATCAACTTGAAGAAGAGCGAGAACAAGCTGTTATCATGCATCAGCCGAAAACTGACTAATTGCATCTCAACATCTGATGTACAATCTAGTGTAAATTAAGTAGTCAAATGTTTTTTTTTTTAAATTAATATAAACGTTATTGTCGACTCATTGAATCCACCTTAATCCATATTGTACTGGACGCAGAATTTTACAAGAAAAATTTACCAGCATTTGCAGCCACGTGATAAAGCTTCGAGTGTGAGAGAACATTTTTTTTTCATTATGTATGTGGATAAATAGATTTGTGCCAAATATAATTGACTTTTGCGTGAATAATTATACAATAGAAAGGTAATGAATTTGTGAAATAATTTGCCGTTCCATTGAACTGGATTCGTTTTTTCTGTAGTTTTGGTAACATTTATTTTGAAAGAGCGCTTCTAGGGAAAATTGGTTTTGTATTTTTTTAAAAACTAGAATTTGATGGAATCGATATTTAGTATTATAATCAATGTTCTTCTTTAATAAACAAATTGAATGGCTATTTTTTGATTGGTGCAATTAAAGGGAATGTAAATTTGTATAAAGTTGAGCTAGTAATTTATGTAGGTGGCTTTTTGTGAACATTGTAAATAATTTCAATTTTACTTAATTCTTTTGCAGTTTATATTTATAAGATGTAGTTTCAATGTGCACAATGTTGAGAAAGTTTGTGAAGTGGCTACGGCAAAGCTCCAGTTCTCTATGGTCTAAGGCAGCATTCGTTCTTTGTGAAATCGATTTCGACTTGTGAATGTCTCGCGTTTAATTAAGTGTCCAAGAATTGAACAAAAATAATTAATAATCAAAATGTGAGAGTAAAAGGCAATGAAACATAATTATAGCGCATCAGAGGCTTGAGAATTTCACTGTTAATGATAAACAATTTAAGGACTATCTCGAAATTTTGCAAGACTGCGGTCATTTTTTTTAAACGTCTCTTCTAAATTTTTTATCCAATGTTTTTGCACGCAACTCTTAAATCTTTCTATATTTCTACTGACACTTGTCCTTTTCTACTATTGTAAATTTAACCCTTTGCGGGCAGTATTTTTTTAGAGTTGTTTCTTTTTGCCAGTTAATAAATAATTGAAAATGAACAGGCAAACATATTTTGAAATTAATCAATATCTTAAATTGAATAATTAAAAAATAATTGAGAATTTGTATTTGAAAAGGAAGAAATTCTCTCGAAAGTGAAATAAAAATTTTAAAAAATTTTGCTTACAGTGAATAAAATCTTGCAATGAAAGTTTTAAAATAAACATGTTATTAGATATAGTGAGATACTTAGATCTGGATATAAAAAATATGTAAGGAAAATATTTATATTTTGTGAATGGAGAATTTCTTTCAATAAACTGCAAAGGGTTGATATTCAACAAAGAATCGATATTAAATAAGGTGTCCATTGCTTGCAGACTGGTTTCTTAAACTACTTTTGTTCATTATTTTCATCACTAATTAAATCCAACTAATTTTTACTCTATTTTTTTCTGTAAACAAAATCCCCCTTTTTTTTCATTGAAGTTCTAATTGCTTGCAAAATGTTGTTTTTCTACCTTCTTTCACTTTTAAAATATTTAAATTAATTACCGAATGATTGGGTATAATTTAAAAATAGGAATGAAATGAAACAGTTAAAGAAATGAAAATTGAATAGTTTTTTAAAAATGATCACTTACGTTTATAACATCGAAATTCAAGTTTTTAATGTTTATTTGCTATATTTTTCTTTAAAACAAATTAATCGCGTAATTTACCTTGTACCTGTGAAGTCTTAGAATCATTTTTTTGTTTGTTTTTCTTTTTTGTTTTAAACATTTGATAAATTTTTGAGAAAAACTTTCGGAAACGCGATTATTTTCAAAAATAGGTGAAAGCAAACATTATGACAAAAATAACTTTTTGCTATTGATGATATTAGTTTAAACAAATCTGGTAAATAGACTGGTAAATAATGAAATAAACAGACTGGTTAAATATGTGAAAAGAATTTCTTATTGCTGGTCGGTAAGGTTATCTTTTCAAAAGTTAACATTTTTTTACATCACAAGAATTATACAAAACTGTTACTATCAAGTATCAAAAACACGCTGTAGTATTTATAAAATGCGAATTAATGAAAAAATTATAAACATAGCTGCATCATTTCATGATGTAATATACAAATCATACAATATTGAATTTGTTTACTGATGTAATTCCAGAAAATTGTTTAATAAAATCACATATTTTAAAATATATGTAGTTCCGATTATTTTGGTTTATTATTCGTGGATTTATCACAATCAAAAACAGCTTTTACTAATCACATTTTTAAACGATTTTCAGGCTTCGACAAATTGAAATAAAATTCAATTTAATAAGTTAGCTTTTGGGTTCGTTTAAGACTAATTTATAGTCAAAAATTAATTTCTCAAATATACTAAAAATTTTAATATCCGACTCAAAATTTGGAAGTTTTCAGTTTTCTTATAAATTACCAGTAAAAATGTGTTTCTGAGCTCATTTTCTAAAAAAAATGTTATCAAAACAAAAATATTCTGATTCAATATGACGAAACATTCCTGATTTTCTCTCAAATTTTTTTATAATTTTGAATCACAAACTTTAAAAGTCTAGTTTTTGATGCAAAATTTATATGTAATAAGAAAATTATTCTTTCAATGAATTAAAACGAAAATAATAATTAAAAACTCTTTTAGAAAAGGAAAATAAATGACTTCAAGTCTAAAAGATTTTAATAAATAATACACAGTATTTATTTTCATACAAACACACATAATTATTTCAATTTTAAAAACAATCTAATCTTAATTAAATTATATTTTTTTTGACACAATCTCGAACGTTTACAATTTTTTTAGAAGTAAACCCAGACTTGATTTGAAAATGCTCCAAAAACATTTTTGATTTCCCTAGAATACATAAATTTTTAAAAATGTCTAGAAACGTTTTTCTTGAAACGTAAATTATAACTTCTTTCTGTTATGCAATAATTTTTCAAAAATTTAAATTATTTCATAAGTAACTATACTATACAAAATTTTTGTTAAAAGATTATTTCATGAGTCAAATTTGTAATGACATTTTTTTTTAAACTTAAAAAGGGTTTCTTCATAAATTCTTTCTGCCCTTTTCTATTTTTTTTTATAATACTTCATCTAAAATATAGTTAGCGATATGTAAATTATTTATTAATTTCACTTTACAATTAAAATTCTGATTTTAAAACTTTAAATGCATTTTTTCAAATTGAGCAATTCAATTTGACGTGATTCTGTCTACCGCGTGGTAACTTCCCGTAAATTTCCATTTTATCGACTTACAGTCCTGGCAAGGTATGCTTCTTTAACATTTTATTACTAGACAATTCCTAACTAACGGTTGCCCTTCTACATTTTATCATTGCTTCACGACTAATAATTCAATGTTGCCATCCCTGGTTGCTATGGCATATTAGCCATGGAATAATATTAAAATGTAGATGTAGACCTTCATTAATGTCTTACCCTCTAGGGAATTTTCAAATTTCAAAGGGCGTAATTATAGGCATAGATCTATAAAAACATAAGAAAAGGTACGTTGTTTGAAAATGGAAAGTCCCTAGAGGGTAAGGCATTTATGAAGCTCAGTGTATACACCCAAGCTCCTTAATGCTGTCCTTCCGGTTGGACGAGCTTTTTGAAAGCCTTGTCATTTCTACAATAATTTTACTAGTTCGTGGATAGCATATCTCTTAATTCACCATGAACTAGTAAAATTATTGTAGAAATGACGCGGTTTTCAAAAAGGTTGTCCAACCAGAAGGACAGCACACGGAAAAAAATGAATGTTTGTGGCAACCATATGTGTTGTTAAATATGAGACAACCACATTTTGTTGTTGACACAACAACATACATGGATGTGCC
>WNHD01004386.1:0-11274 GCA_011057455.1 Ganaspis sp. Gsp50 | reverse complement strand
AAGCTTTCGATTGGTGAAGTGTATTTTAATTTTCTTTTGTAATTTCAACCTAATTTTTCAAAATTAAACATAAAGTTGAGTTTTTCTCAAAGTTGGGCCTTTTTAATTTTTTTAAAAATAGTTTTAAATGAAAGCTCAGTTTTTTTCCTATGATATACGTAAGTTTCAAAACATCCTTTTTTTTGTTCTCGAGAAATTAAATGTCATGATAGTCATCTGCGCACATATTTTATTGGTTCTGCTACTTTTAAAATAATTGTGGAACATTTAAAAGACTCATTAAAAAAATTACCAATTCATAAGATGTTGATGCTGAGTTCCGACGGTCCGAACGTAAATAAATAAGTCTGGAATCTTTTAAATATGAGTTATTGAATCTTCGTGGAAAAGGATTGTTGAATATAGGAACATATAATCTACATGTAGTTAATAATGCGTTCTTAAAAGCACTTTCTGAACTCGGCAAGGATGCAAGCAATTTTGCAATTGAAATTTATTATTTTTTTCATAAAGAACCTCTTCGATGGGAAGATTTTCAAAAAAATCAAAAGCAAAAGAAACTACCGACTCATAGTTTCATAAATCACTCTAGTACCCGTTGGTCAACATTAAAAAATAGTCTGTTAATTTTAGACAAACAGTGGCCTGCTTTGATTCAATACTTTCTTAATTTTTTGCCAAAAGAACCAGGAGTTAATCCGTCTTTATTTTCTAGCATGAGATACATTTCTATTTGCAAATATTTAAAAGAAGATGAAATGCGAGCACAGTTAAGATGTGTTGCAGGTAATGCTGATTTATTTGAAAGCTTTTTGCAACTGTTTCAAAAAGAGGAACCTCTCATCCATGTCCTGTTTGAAAACATTGAAAGTTTGATTCTAACATTGGCTGGTCGCATTTGTACTAGCGAAAGTTTAATGAAATTCAAGAATTATAATTTAACGTGAGAAGAGCTGTTTAATCAGGAAAATTTATTAGATTTGCATTTTATTGTTTTAGATCAAGATGACAAAAACGAGAATCTAATCTTCTGAAACAAAGTTAAAGAACATTACAAATGCGCTTGTTTACATCATTTTAAAAAATCATCACTAATAGCTTATCCACATTCAAATCTGTTATATGCTTGCCGATGTTTGCAGCCTAACCGGATTAAAAATAAATTTAGTACCATCGACATTTGTAAAATTGCAGAGAAACTACCGCTGAAAAATATTGCTCTAACTAAAGTAGCTGATGAGTGGAACCTGTTGAAGATGGAAAAGCTACCGGAATTTAAAACATCTGAAAGAATAGATCGCTATTGGCCAACAAATACATTTAATAAGAAAAACTGTAACAATGACTGCAAATATCCTCTTGTTACTAAAATTGTTAAAGTGTGCTTGTCTTTATCGCATGGAAATTCCGATGTAGAAAGGGGATTCTCCAAATCTAAACTAACTTTAACCAAAGATAAAGCTAATATGACTGAACGAACTTTAAATGCCAAATTGATAATTTACGATTCTACAAAGAACTACAAGGGTAAACTTCACCTGCTTCCAATTACAGATGCTTTGTTAACTAAAGCACGTAAAGCTTGACAGTCTTACATGGAATTTCTTAAAAATGAAAGGAAAAGAAAAGAAGAGATTATTGAAGCAGAAAATAAAGAAAAACAGAGGATCGAAGAGAAAAAAGAAAATCTTAAAGAAATAGAAGCACTAAACAAAGATGTAAAACAGCAAAAACGAACTAAATTTAAAAAAAACAAACAAATTTGACTAAAGTAAGTTCCGACGCTTTGATGAATAAAGCAAAAAATCAATTATATGAAGCTTTAAAGAATAACGATCTTCAAGCACCTCATATTGCACGAGGAATTATGGTAGCAGCGAAGAACATGAGACAAGAAGAGAGAACGAAAGAAGTTGAAATCTTAAAACTAAATACAGAAATTAAAAGAAAAAAGGTTAATGTTTTCAATAAATTATTATAAAAAAGGAAATTAGAAACTAAGTCAAGTCACAGTGAAGAATGGAATTAATTCAAACTCTAAAATTTTAAAAGAAAAGTTTCAAACATCGCATACTAACAAAGAAGTTAAGAAAAACAGAATTAAAAATTCTACCATTATTTCATTGAAAAAAAAGATACCAAATTTTGACAACAAATGTAAAGAAATTAGCACAAATCCAGTTAGAAAGTCTATCGATGACATAATTTCGCATTCGTCTTTTGTCGCTTTTGAAAAGAATCGTAAAAGAAAGACAAATTCAGCAAGTAGCTTTGTTCCACAAAAATATAAAAACCTAGACGCATTTTTGAATTGCCATGTGGATCAAAACAGTACTGATAATACTTCTAGTAATTCTATAACTTCTAAATGTGAGTTCATTCCTCATGTCCCTGAGTCTTATTTATTAGAAAATTGTAATGGAAGATTTATTATAAAAATGGTTTTTCTTGTCATAAACAGGGACTCAAAGACTGTAATTCAAAATTTTAAATTATCTACTGAATGCTAATATCATACCAAAATAATGTTACTATTTAAAAATATATGTGAGCAAACGAAAAGTTTTAAATTAAACACATAATTAGTTAATAAGTAAAGAGAAATTAGTACGAATTCAAAAAGTTATTGTGGAAAAAAACTTCAATTCAGTGACAGTAAAAGGATTTTGGTTTATAAATAATTATTTTGTATTGAATAGTTCCAGAGACTTAAATGGAATTAAAATGCAATTTTAATATTTTTCAAGTTTCTCGTAGGTTTAAAGAAAATTGGTTTTAAAATTAGAATTTATTCACGTAATTTGTAAAAAAAAAAATGAAATGTGTACGTAGAGAGATAAAATTTGTTAAATTAATGTTTAATTTAGAGCTACTTCACTAGATACAGAATTCGTTACAAAACTAATTTCGTATCGAGTTTTGTATCCAGTGAAATAACTCTAAATTCAATTTTTGAAAACAACAAAAATGCATTTTAGTTTCGTGAAAGTCCCTAAATAGTTCAATGACAAAAATATTAATAATTACTTCTTATATCTTCTTCTTCTATTCTACTTCTTCTTATTACTTCTTATCCTTATGTCTCTGAGTGTTTAAATTTTAAAGAGTTTGTTTTATTAGTGATTAACGCAGACTTAAAGACTGTGATTTAAATTTTTAAGTTATAATCTGAATGCTAACATCAAATCAGAATGTTATTGTTTAAAAGAAATATATGTAAGGAAATTAACAGTTTTACTATTTAATTTTACAGTTTTATTATTTAATAAGGTAATAATTAAAATAATGTTAAGATGATAACAAAAACTGATTGTTAGAGAAAACTTCTTACTTCTTCTTTGTAAAGACTTACAAAGTAGTGCGAAGCCTGCAAAGAGATTTTGGACACATTTTTCCTTCAATTAAAATGACTTCCAGACCACCGTGTATAAGTTGTAGATTATGTATCTGTTGACAGAGTTTGAAAATTCAAGATTGTAGTTCCAATATTGCTTACAAAATGTTTGGAAATTTGTCCAATTTTTACAGAAGTAGGTATCACAGAGATTGTCCAGCTGTAGATTGCAAATCTAATGACAGAATTCGATAATTCATACTGGTGGATCCAATATGGCCTACAAAATATTTGGAAAGTTGTGCAAATTCTGCAGAATTAGGTATCACAGAGAATTTTTAGTTGTAGATTGCAAATCTGGTGACAGAATTTGAAAATTCAAAATGGTGGAGCCAATATGGCTTACAAAAGTTTTTTCAAATTTACCAATTTTTACAGAATTGGGTATCACAAAGATTTTTTAGTTCTAGATTGCGAATCTGATGACAGAATTTGAAAATTCAAAACTTTAGATGCAATTTTTTTATTTACATTTTTGAAGTTTCAAAGTCTGTAATCAGATAAATAATCTACAACTTAATAAGCATGCGATAACCAATTTTGTAGAAATCGGACAATTGTTTAAAAAAATTTCGGCCATATATATCCATCATTTTGAATTTTTAAATTCTGTCATCAGATTCATAATCTACAACTCAAAAAAGCCAGTTATAACCAATTTTGTAGAAATCGGAAAATTTTTCAAAAATTTTTTCTGCCATATCGGATCTACCATTTTGGATTATCAAATTCTCTCATCAGATTCGCAATCTACAACTAAAAAATCTCAGTGATACACAATATTGTGGAAATTGGACAATTTTCAAAATTTTTATCTGACATATTGGATCCACCATTTTGAATTTGTAAATTTCATACAAATTCAATAAAATTTGTCAGCAGCCCTTCAGAAAATACATTCTTTTGAAGATTCATGTAAAATAAATACATTAGAAAGTTTTTGCATTTGGTATTCATATAGATCTTGCAGATTTTTAGGTTATGAAAACTATAATTTTATTGTTCCGCAGTTGCACGTAGCAGCTTCTGAGTATTTCTGTACTTCTGAGTATTTTAAAGAAGATACTTCAAAATCGCTTAAGATTTGCGTTATCAGAAGAATTTGGTCCAAAAAATGGACTTTCTTCCCACTGTACTTTCTCTGACGCGTGAAGTCGATTTTTAGTCAATTAAAGTACTAAACATGTCTCTACATTTTATGTCGTAGCTCGGTAACAAATTAACATTGTTGCATATTCTGACGCTAATTTTAAAGCATAATAACTAAATATCCTCTTTCTCATTAATAGTAAATTCATTGCACTTTATACGGATCATCTCTGAAACCAGTCGTTTTTTATAATCAGAGTTAGAATAAATCATTTTAATATTATCGAAGTCAAAATAATGATTATTACTCATTCGATGCTTATAAATTACAGATTCAGAATTTTTTGTTTTTTTTTGTTTATTTATTCTGGTTTTTAGAGTACGTTTTGTCTCTCCAATATAGGTAGCGTGACAGTTGTTACAATTAAATATTTAAACAATATTATTTTTCAACCATTTGTCTCTATTGTCTCTTCCCAATTTTATGACAGAGCGAAAACTTTTATTGACTATAGGAACCAATAATAAGTTGTAGTTTTTTAAAAAATAAGATAATTGAAAATAATGATTATATTGCTTCCTCACAAAAAGCATTGTAATCGTGACGATTTTCGATTTTCCAAAAATAGTCTAGATCGACTTACTTTCATCTGAAAAGCTTAAATTCGAAGTTTGATGTAAATGTCCAGATGAATTTGTTTGTGTGTGTGTGTGTCGCCCTTTTTTGACGCTAGGATATCTCGAGAATGGTTTTACCGATTTTAATAAAATTTGGGGTAGTTTTCATAATCGTGAATATAAAAATTTGTATGTAGGGACTTTCAGAAATTCTCGTTCAAATTTCTTTACACCATTTTCTCTTTAAAAAATCCGGTTTTTTGCATAAAATTTTTTCCATATTTGAAATTTGAAGTAAGTACTGAAGAAATTGTATTCTTTGCTTCAAGACGAATCGATTGACCTATATGAAGTCTATATTTTACCAAGAATTCGTTAAGTAAATTACAATTTTCTATCATTTTTTAAATTTAAAATTCCATTCTCTTTTGAAATTTGAATAAATAGTATCTGATTCGTAATCATAAGCTCAAGAAACTCCCGAAAGCGAAAATTTTCAACCTGATATACGTTGATTTTGAAAATTTTTGTCACCATATTGCATCCGACACTTTGAATCTTGAAAGACCAACATAATATTCATAATCAGATACCCCAGAAACCCAAGAGTAACAATTCTCAGCTTCATACGTTAATAGAATCTTGAGTATTTTTATTATTAATTGTCGATTGATTCCACTACAAATGTTCTATGGGACTTGAGTGAAAAGGTTGAAAAACTGGTACAGGTGGAGAACTTAAAAGATGTAAATTCCGTCAATAAATATATTATATTTCATATACTTACAATATCACAGCACTATAAGTCTTTCTGCCTACACACACCAAGCCACAGTGGGCCAGGAAGCATCCAAAAGGGGACAAAAATCAGGTGTAGATTTTTAAATTTTTGACTTAACAGTTAAAATGTATAGTACTTGAGGGACTTTTCAGTACAATATTGTATCAATTGCTGAAGTATTATAGTCACTGTTGCACTTTTATTTAAAAAGTTGCATTTGAAATTTATAAGTTTTTTTATACAATAATATCTTTTAAAAAAATGACAACACACCAAGCGCCAGGAAAGATATGATGATCTTCCCCCTACACACCGCAAGCGTACTCGCAAGAGGGGCTGCGAGGGGATCGTTAAGATCGACTCACTATGCGCTTTTCATTGGCAATAACATTAAGGCAGATCCCCACACAGCCCCCCCCCCAGCCCCCGAGTGACGACGAAAAAAAACTACTATTTTTTTTAAGGAAGGAACGATTTTACTCTTGTAGTACCTATCATTTTTTAAATAAAGATCGTCGCAATATTATAGGTACGTGTTTTTTACGTTTTTCGTTTCTCACGTTCACACATTCATCACTGATGGGGGTTTGCGGTTTACTTTTGAACTAGGCGGTAGTTTTAAATTTACTTTTGACTGGGTTTTACCTGTTTAAAGTTGTTGGAATTAATCTAACGCGTTTTTGAATTTTGTCATTATTTATTGCGGTCTTTTCAACCAATGTCGATGCTGGTAACACCTCATTATTTACGTTAATCGCGATTTCACAATTGTTATCAATCGTCGTGCATGTCTTATCTGTGCTTTCAAAAGGTTTTTGATTCGTTTTCACAATGTTGATCTTACTCTTACAATTTTCTATTCTAGTAATACGAAATTTTGTTACATCTTTTTTAACTTTTTCTCTCGAACTTTTTTCGTTTACATTAATTACTTTATTAACACAAACTATCTCCGCGTTTTCCTTTAAACCGGCTGGACCATCACATGTCAACAATGGGTCACTTGCAATATCCCAGGAATGTCGTTTAACATTTACAAAAATTTGACCTGATCGCGCTGGCCTTGCTTCGCAGAGAATGTCGCGAACAACTTTATTGCCGACTTCCACTGTGTTATTTCTACCAATCCTGATCCATTCATCGTACGGAACAAAGTCAGCGGGTTTGATGTTTTCTACTAATACCGTTTTCGGTTTACCATTTACGTCAATCTGAAAACATCTCTCCGACACTCGCTTTCGTACCTTATGCGAACCGGAGTATGGGCACTGAAGGGATCTCCTGTTCGGTGGTGCCTTTAAAAACACATGACTGCATACTTTCAAATCTTTATACACGAATACTTTTCTATTATCGTGGTGTATCACTGGCACTGCCCTGACTTTGTGCATGGAGCAGCAAAAATCTGAAAAAAAATTTTCGGGATCGACTGAGTCATCCTCCGGCAAGATTATTTCACCAAACACGCGAAGGGTGGTTCCGAACACTAATTCCGCTGGAGATATTCCATTTTCCATAACATTAACGCGCAAACCCAGCAATACGGTGGATTAATAACGCGTCCATTTCTCGTCAGCTTGACACATAATCGCGCCCTTGAGAACTCTATGCCATCTCTCGATCATGCCATTCGATGCAGGGTGATAACTAGTAGTACGAACGCGATCGCATCCAGATACTTGTCGTAATTCGGCGAATAATTGTGCCTCGAATTAAGTGCATTGATCCGTTGTTATTGTTTCGGGGCAACCAAATCGTGTCATTTAACATTCGATCAACGCTCGACATACCGTTTCCGCTCTAATATCCTGCATGGGAATTGCTTCCGGCCAACGTGTAAAGCGGTCTATTAAAGTTAGACAGTATTGAAATCCGACGACCTTAGGCAGAGGACCGACAATGTCCATGTGGACACGCCTAAAATGCGCCGAGGGTAGAGAAAATTTTGCAGGTTTTAAATGTACGTGTCTGCTTACTTTTGATCGCTGACAAGTAATACAACCTCTGGCCCAACCTTTGATATGGCGGTTCATGAAAGGCCACACATAACGCTTTTTAACTAATTGATAAGTTGCCCTACCGCTCGGATGAGCAGGTCCATGAAAATTTTGGTATTGACATTTTTTAGGAACGAATGGACAAATAGAACCCTGAGACGTGTCGCAAAATAATTCAATATTCTCTTTTTCTATCACGATTTTAATTTAAGAGACGAATTATTGCTTTCCAAAACCCGCTTTAAGTCCACGTCGTCGCTCTGAGCTCTCGCTAATTATTGAAATACTATTTCCGTAGGCAATGTAATAATATTGATACGAGACAACGCGTCTGCCACTACATTTTGATCTCCCGGAATATAATTAATCTGATTAGTAAATTGAGATATAAAAGCGATTTGCCTCTGTTGTCAGGGTGAAGCTTTCTCTGACATCTGAGCCAGTGCGTAAATCAGCGGCTTGTGATCAGTGACAACCAAAAAATCGCGGCCTTCTAAAAAATGCTTGAAGTATTTGATAGCTTCATAAATCGCCGTCAATTCCCGATCGTATGTACTATACTGTCGCTGTGCTGGGGTTAATTTTTGAGTGAAAAATTCTAACGGTCTCCAACAATCGTTCTGACGTTGCTCAAGTGCTGCGCCGATTCCCGTGTCCGACGCATCCTTAATCAGTCGCGTTTCGGCTCTGCTGCAAGGATGCGCGAGTAATGTCGACGACGCGAGATCTATTATAGTTTTTTAGAACGCAGCCTCCGTTTCTGGATTCCAATGCACGTTTCTTTTATCGTTTTTTCGTGCGTCACAAAGATGTTTGTGCATTGGTGCCTGCATATGCACATCATGAAGCAATCTACGACGGTAGAAATTCACCATGCCGATCCATCGACGCAGTTCGTTTCGCGTCACCGGTCTTGGCCAATTGACGATGCTTTCCACTTTTTTAGGGGTGGGTTTTCACCCTTGATAATTTACTATATGTCCCAAAAACTCGATATCGGATTTACCGAACTCGCACTTAATTAAATTTAAATGCTGTTTAAACTTTCGTAAACGTTCGAAAACTATTCGGATATGATTTTCATGCTCTTCGCGATCTTTTGATGCGATTAATATGTCGTCAATGTATGCGAACACAAAATCTAGGTCACCTAACGCGGCAGAAATGTACCTTTGGAAGGTTTGACCTGCGTTTCGCAAACCAAAAGTTATCGCGGTAAATTGGTACAACCCGAACGGTGTTATAACTACGGTTTTGTGAACATCCTCGGGAGCAACCGGTATCTAGTGATACGCCTTAAATAAATCGAGCTTTGTGAAAACTTTATTCCCGTACAAGTTTGCAAAAAATCTTACAAATAAGGCACAGGGTATTTATCCGGTTCCGTTACCGCGTTGAGACGTCGATAGTCACCGCATATCCGCCAACTGCCGTCTTGTTTAAGTCGCATTAACATATTCGATGCCCATGGGCTATGCAGACCTGAAGGTCTGCATAAACCTGCGTCAACCATTTCACGAAACTGTTGCCTTGCGATTGCTAATTTTTCAGGCTCGAGACGTCTAGCGCGCTGAGCGACGGGTTTTCCCTCTGTTCAAATATAATGTACAGTATTGCATACCGATGCAGCCGTGGAATTTCGAATGCTAGTGATCTCCGGAAATTCATTTAACAAATGAGCAAATTCAGATGATCGGTCAATAGTGCTAACGCTGATTAAAGGAACCGCCTTCAACGTTCCGGCTGTAGTAAGATTCGTTAAAGAGTCTGTCAACTTCCTAAATCGCAAATCCACCAATAAACCGTAGTGTGATATAAAATCAGCCCCGAGAATAGGATAAGGGACGTCCGCAACGCTAAATTCCCGTGACAATTGACGACGCAATCCCAAATCAAGATTTATGCGTCTCGTACCGTAAGTTGCGATTTTTGAATTATTAGCGGCAAACAAAGTGAGCACCGATGGTGGACAATCTTTATTTCCAGTAAATGGTACAATTGATATATCCGACCCGGTGTTAATTAAAAACTTCAATCGCGATCTTTTATCGAAAATATGCAAACGCTTCGAGCCGCCGTCTTGTCCGATTGCGTCAGTTCGGTGCGGCACTTCTAGTTTTCCGGCTCGTGACATTTCCTCCATCTGCACGGAAATATGCACCTTCCGGCTTTAGCCTTGAACTTGTTATGGGAATAACATACTTCGCTTTGCTCTTCGGATTGCGGACGACTACGCGATCTATTTCGCCGATTAAAAGGTCGAGAAAAACCACGGCCACGATTCTAATAACTGCCACGACCACGATAACTACCAGGACCACAGGGAGCTTGATTTGCCCTTTCTTTAATGTTAGTTATTTCGGTCATGATGGCGTCAATACGAAAATCAATTGACGACTCAATCGCTGCCACGGACAATGCGGTAGGTTGAGCGCGATTTGTCGATTGAATTTCTTCTGTTATTTTATCGGCTATTTGTGATAGTTCGGCTAGATCTTTTGAAGAACAAGGAGCGAGAATCTGCCTGTGCAAAGGCGGCAAATGATCCAAAAATAGGGATCGTAACAGTTCGTCATTGCACTGGCCATTTGAAATATTGCGCATCTGATTCAACACGAAAGAAGTTCTTGAAAATGGTGAAGAATGTAAAAAAGTTAATGACCCTTGTTAAATGTAAAATTTAAGAAAATATAAAGTAGCTAGCCTCAGTAAATTTACAAAATAAATAAATGCTGTAAACATGTTTCGTTCACTACACCTAATTTTTGAAATTTCACTGAAAATGCGGCTACAGTCCAAATGATAATAATAATAATAACTAGTGGAAAATTATGTTTATTTCATGAACATTTTGCTTCCTCATTGAAAAAAATGTAAATATAAAAAAGTATATGATTTCATAAATTTTTGGTAATTAAAATTAATTCAAACTTGAAAATTATATAAATCAATCATTTTTTAATATAGAAGAATTTTTCCAAAAGAACTGTCACCAAAAACTTAAAACTTAAAATTATAATCTTAAAATTTATACCTTAAAATAGTATTTTAAAGGTACAAAATAATTGAACATTGGCCTTTTTTGTATAAAATGTTGGTAAAATATACATTATAGGGTGACGGCACCAGTGGTGGATCAATTAAGCTCCTTAACTTTGTTATTTTGAATTTCAGGTCTTATATGGTTGCTTTTAGACAAATATCATAGTTATTCTTTATAATAGTATGACTAAAAAGGTTTTAATAGACATTTTCGTTTAAGTTAGACTTGATTCTAACATTTACCTTAACTTACTTAAGCCGTCAAAGATTATTTGTCAATGATCCTATTGTGGATCACTGTATTCAACAATCGTGATTATTACTGCTCCAGTTGTGGATCATCCCATAATTAT
>WNHD01004385.1:0-12760 GCA_011057455.1 Ganaspis sp. Gsp50 | reverse complement strand
AACAAAAGAGCTGGTGAACTGAGTTGGTCAGAAACGTCATTTATATACAAAGAAAATAAAGGTGACCCCAAAGTAGAACCTTGAGGTACTCCACGTGTTGGGAAAAATGGTCCAGATCTACAGTTGTTGAATGATACACAATGCCTATGATTCGAGAGATAATCTAGAATAAGGAAATGGAGAGCAGAGGGAATGTTTAAGGATAGAAGTTTACTTCTATGTTTTAAATCGTCGCTATCAGAAATTTACATATTTCATTTTCAGGTAATTACATTCTCATCAATAATGAAAGTGTATTTTTTAAATGGAAATTAAATAAAATACTCTTTCAAACTGCTCAAAGTAGTCTGAGTATAAAAAATAACTAAAATAAAAATAACTAAAATATAAAAATAACATAAAATAATAACATAAAACAATAAGTAGTATGAAATATAATAAACAAAAAATAATACTAACTATTTTTAGAAAGAAAAACCTTGAGTATCAGACTTTAGAACATAAATTTAATAAAACGTCTCCATATAATTTAAAATATTTTGCCAACAAAAATCATTGACTCTTGAAACTCATTGTAGCAATAATTATTGATTTTTTTCCACTAAGCAGAATTTCAAAAAGCCTGACTTTTTTGCCTTTATTTCAAAATTGCAGAGTGCTGGATTGTTCGTGAATGCTTACTCATAAAGTATGAAAAGCATCCAGAAAAGGAAATCCTTTTAGTGTTATGAGGTTATAATGTCGACAAACAGTTATGAACCAAGGATAATAATTTCTGTTTATAACCACCGAGGGTATCAAATAATTAACACTATGAATATTATCTTGAGTCTATGTATTTTCGCACATATTCTAACTAGATATTTGCAAATGCACGTGCAGAGTTTACATAGGCTGAGGCAGAATATGAGAATAGGTTCGTGTGGGTTGTGGTTAGATTACTACACGTATGTATTGTCGCATGGTGCATGAACTCCTAGCTGCATTTCATAATGTTTGAAATTGTACACGCTTAATGTATTGTACGCCATATACGTATTTCGTTTGTTGACCAACTCGTCCAATTCAGTCCGGTATGTTCCTCGTATTATAACCAACTTCAATTTTAAGAAACTCGTTTTAACTTGACGAAACATTTTTCATCTTTCGATTTTAAGACAAGTTTTGTCGTTTCATCTTCATCGCAAGCATTTTTAATATTCATTTTTAATTTGAGCATTTTGCATTTTTTACACATTTTGAATATGAGCATTTTGCATTTTTTACACATTTTGAATTTGAAGCATTTTGCATTTTTTACACATTTTGAATTTGAAGCATTCTGCATTTTTTACACATTTTGAATTTGAAGCATCTAAAGCATTGTTTTAAACACATTTTTAACATTGTCGTTTTTTTTGGGTTACAAAAAGTTTTAAAGACCCCCGGATTGGAACTGCATTTAATTTGAAATTTATTGACAAGCTTTTGAATAATTCAAATGCGATTCCGTTGAAAATGGAATTGCCACGAAAGATGCATCAAGAGTACAAAAGAAGAGTGGTAGAAATGAAAAAGGTCGAGGAAAATGAAGAAACGAATGAATGAAAGGAAAGAAGAGGGCAAGTTTAAAAGAGATTGTCGAATTCCCTATGGATTACCATACATTGAGTTGAAGAAGGAGAGAGATGGAATGGTCAAAAGGGACCTAAAATAGAGAGAGATAAAAGAGAAAGAAGAGCAGCTAAAGTACGAGATCTCATCAGAGCGACGGCACTTAAACTCCCTATTTCGTTCGACGCTTTCAGTGTCGCTGAAGTCTGTCGTTTGTGTCGTCGAGCGTCGTTTAATGTCGCGTTTTCACTGTAAAAAAGGACACAAGGAGGACGAGAGAATTGCCAACAAGAAGGAGACGCCGGATTGAAAGAAGATGAAACGTATAAACGAAAGGCGCGAAATACGAATCGAGACTTCTTATCGGGAGGATACACGAGTCAGCTTCCAGTCGCTTTTACTCAACAACATTGCTCCACTCCCTTTTTTATTTCTTCTTTCCCATTCCTTTGCGTTTTCCGCCCTGCTCTCTTTAAGAAACTCGTCACTTCCCCTCTTCTCAGTTCTTTCAACGCGAAAAAAACGTGCCTGCTGATACAAAAGCATGTGGAGGCGGAATGCTAATGGAATCCATTCAGTGTCAAATTGAAAAGCGATTGGAAAAGTTATTCGATTGTAATCGTGTAAACCCTCGAATTTAACCAGCGGATTCCGAATCTATGTCTCCATTTGCGCATTTCTACAAATTACCGCCTTATCAATTTATTCAAATTACTGTCATTATACTTGTTACCAGACGAGGAAGACTTCTCAATTATCTTCGATTTCTTCCAGATTTATACTCCTAGTTTGAAGAATTGTTTTTTCATCGATCTGACATTCAGAAAGATTCATTCTTTCATTCACTGACTGTTTTTTCTGCTCTATGAAACGTGTATAAGAAACATGTATACAAAAAACATGTACAAAATGAAAATGTCAAAAAGATATAAAAATACAAAAACAAAAACAAAAATATGCAAAAACACGTATTTTAGAGAAACTTGTATCACTTTACGGAAACACGAATTTCAGAAAGTAAAAAAGAACAGTGAATGGAAAGAGAACAAAGGGTTTTGTGGCGAAAAAATTATGATTCCTGAATTGAAGGAAGAATTGAAACAAATGCAAATTTTTCGAGAAGGGTGTAATAGATATTCTGGACAAATGGAGCACTTGTAGTTGAATCCATTTTATATCATGAATTCATGCATGTGCATTATTATACTCTTGTTATCAATATCTGGTGTTGCTGGGGGTGTCGGTGGTTGTTGTCGAGTGAGGGTGAATTAATAACGAGATTTTTATTCCATGAGAAAGGAAAGCGGAGAAGGAGAGAAGGAGAAGAATGATCGTTTGTAGAAGAAAGAGAGGATTATGATTATAAAACGCTCGGATAGCGTGCAAGAAACCCAAAGGCTCAGATTGCATGAGGCTCCTGTAAGCTCACGCTTGCTTCGGTTGCAGATTGCAGTTTTGTTGCGTGTCTCTCAATGTCCGCCCATTTATTACCTAGCCAGTAATTTTTATATGGAGAAACATTATCGCTTTTTAATCATCCCAGCTTTCCTCGTCAAGTCTTTACATCTGGCATCATTAACACCTATCACATTTTAGCACACTCTAAATCCGAATCAGCACTCTTTAAGTTTAAATCACAACTTTTTAAACCTAAATCACAACTCTTTAAACCTAAATCACAATTCCTTAAACCTAAATCACAACTCCTTGAACCTAAATCAGAACTCTTTCAACCTAACTCAGAACTCTTACAATTTAAATCAAATCTCTTTCAACCTTATAATCAGAACTCTTTAAATATAAATCAGAATTCTTTAAAACTAATTCAGAACTCTTTCAATATAAATCAGAATTCTTTAAAACTAATTCAGAACACTTTCAATATAGATCAGAATTCTTTAAAACTAATTTAGAACTATTTAAATCTGATTCAGAACTCTTTAAATCTAAATTAGAACTCTTTAAACCTTTTTGAACTCGTACTTTCGGATCTTTTTGAACTCTTTTTAAATCTGGATTTGTACTCTTTACTTTGTAACAAGTCTTTACACAGCACACTCTTAATCTGAATCAGTATTCTTTAGGCTTCATCCATAAATTACGACACACTTTTGAAGCAGAGGGGTTTTCAACAAAGTGTGACATCCTGTGTTTAATTTTAATTTTTATTATGTAAAAAATGTGACAAAGGGTCAAAATATGTCTAAAATGATGTGACGTATTGTATAGATGCCTTTAATTGTAACCAGTTTTCTGTAAATCCGAATCAGAGTTTTCTAGATCTTAAACGAAGATTAAAAATTTATAGGATTGTAATAATTTAAAGATTGTAAAAATCTCTGGTTGTAAAACCAACTTGAGTCTTGAAAATCTAGACCGGAACTAGACAGCGCCATAATTTTCTAACAAGGAAAATAAAGTATGTTGTAAAAAAAAGTAAGTTATATAAAAAGTAAATCGCAAAAAAAGTAAATTGCAAAAAAAGTAAATTGCAAAAAAGTAAGATGTAAAAAAAGTAAGTTGCAAAAAAGTATGTTGCAAAAGAATAAATTGTAAAAAAGTAAAAACTGCTACTAATTCTATCGGGTTAATGATCAAAACTTTTCACTTTTGTAAGAGAGATCTTAAAGCGATAAGTAGTTTAAATTATAAAAAGCGTTTACTAAATGTGGAAATAATTGAAAAAGGTTGTAACAAAAATGCTAGTTGATAGACATGTGATTTATAAAGATTATTAATTCAGTCTGTGTTTTTTAAAATAAAAAGCGGAAAATATTTTCAACTCTGATTTTAAAAATCATACTGGTTCGTTATAGAGAGGAGAAATTAATTAAATTCAACAATCTGTAAATTAAACCATTGACAGTTTATTTGGGCTTGGTTGTATTTTTGTATTGATCACATCTTACACAAAACGTGTATTCAAGTTAATTGAACGATGCTGTCGAGAGTAACGAGGATATCAATTTCAATGTTCCAATGGATTGTTATCTGTAACCATCATCGAAACTCGATCAGTTAAATGCATCCTCAATACGAAATTGAATGAAAATGGATGGAATCATATATTGTTAAGGTGAACGTGAAAATATTCCCAACTTTCGTCAAATTACAGTTGCAAAGAATTCATTTTATAATACACTTGTTGCAAATTAAACAAGTTATAATTGCAAAACAAACGAGGATAGTAGTTGCAAAATAAACCAATTTTAATAGCGTAATTGCAAAAACAAGTTATAATAAAGTTGAAAAACACAAGTTACAATAAATAATTACAAATACAAGTTGCAATATTGAAGTTGCAATATTGAAGTTGCAAATACAAGTTACAATAGAGAGTTGCAAGTACTTTTAAATGAAGAGGAGATTGATTATTAAAACAGTTCTTTATAATAAAGGATATTTTAAAGTGAGAACTATTTTCGGTTAGACGGAGCATTTTTTATGGAGGGCCTTTCACGTTACGCTTGCACCAAACGATCTATTAAACTTTTACAGCTTTTCTCTCGAAAAGCTCGAGCACTACCCGGACCTTTTCATTTCCCGCTAGGTCTACATACAGGGTGTTCGGCAAGTATTCTAATAAAAAATACACATTACTGTCGACTTGATTTAGACTTCTATCAAAAAGAATTTTTAACTTCTGCGAAAAGGTATGAAATAATTTTTTTACAGGTTTAATAGGCGGCAATAAAAAACAGTTATAAAACGAGCCGGCTTTCGTTCCTTAGCTTCCCATCAGAGGACACAGTTCCATCACACGAATCGTAAAATTTCGTGTATTTAATCTCACGGTACCACTTCTTTCATGGAAATAAAAGGTTTTGAGTGGGAAAAATTTCATGTTTTAAGAGGGCAGACCTAATTAGCTTCCTTGTCTCGCAATTAAATTAAATTTAGGTGGAACTAGCTGCATGTCGGTTTTGCAAAATATTTCACCGTTTACCTCACAAAGGTCTCCAGTAACCTCTGGCAGACTTGAACCGAGAGCCGTGGAAAGCTGTGGTTCTGGAAACTGCAAACCATGCAGGCATAGAGCGAGTCAAGAGAGGGAAGTGAGGGGAACGAAATGGTGGTAGGAGGTCCAACTCTGCTCGTAATGAACTTGTGAATATTTAGTGGGGTAATTGCCCACCTCGACGGATCCTTCCTGGACTCCCTTTGCATCTATGGGGTGTCCACTAAATTCGAAAACCAAATTCATGTCGAGTCACACATGTCTTCATTTCAAACAACTTTCTCAATGAATTGAGATTTACGAGCACTTTTGGTTAATTCTTTCAAATTTTCAAGAACCGTTCAGGAAATTTTAAGTAATTGCTTTCGATTTTCTAGAACTGTTTAGGAAACTTGAATTGATTGCTTCGAATTTTTTAGCACTGTTCAGAAAACTTTGAGAAACTGCTTTCAATTTTCAGAATTGTTCAGGAAACTTTAGTAATAGTTTTCAATTTCCTAGAACCGTTCAGAAAAATTCGAGTATTTGGTTCGAATTTGTTAGAACTGTTCAGGAATCTTTGTGTAATTTCTTCGAATTTTTTAGCACTGTTCAAGGAACTTTAATTAATTGCTTTCAATTTTCTAGAACTGTTCAGGTCTTAAATAATTTCTCCGAATTTTTCACAACGTTTCAGGAAACTTTGAGTAATTGCTTCGAATTTTTTGCACTTGCCCAGAAAACTTTAAGTAATTGCTTTCAATTACTTTCAGAACTGTTCATGAAACATTAATTGACAGTTTCAAATATTTCAGAACATCATCATTTTTTGATGATCAAAAATTGCACACATTGATGGAATATTCAAAAAATTATTCTCCCTTTCAAAAATAAAAAACTTTCAATTTAAAATTATCTTTGAAGCAACTTGAATCACATTCACACTCAAAATTTCTTCGAATTAGATCAAGAAAGTTGAAACTTGAACATTTACTCAAGTTGGCACTTAAATAAATGTCGCAAAAAAAAATAAGCCTCCTTTTTAATTTGACGCTAAACAAAAAGAAATAAAAAACTTGCAACAAAAACTATAAATTACAATTCAAGTTTATAATTTCCTCGCAACGGAAAGTATTCCAGAAAGGAATTCCGGTGGGGGGAATGACAACAATGGGAATAAAGATGGCGTGAGGTACTTTGTGCAGAATGCGATTTTGTTGATGTCAGAAGGACGTTTATTCCACAGAAAGTAGTTCTCTATATATGTATAAAGGTAATAATCTTGTATCCGGTGAAAAGAAGATACTAGGTGCTTTTAAGGAAAGCACAAACAACGGTGCCGGAAGGTGGAAGAGACGAATTCCGCCAGGTGCACAGTATGCCATCTTCTGCAGCCATTCGAGCTACATTACCCCCGACCCTTCAACGTGACACAATGGACAAATATTAAAAACTATAAATTCATTCATTTCTTCTTTCCAGCAGGCCGCTTCAACGGCAATATGCCGCTCTTAATGAAATTTGTACCCACTCTTCTCCTTCTTCTCCTCATTGACAAAACAACTTTATCGTTGTCGTTCCTATACTGCAGGCAATCTTTACCTACTTAACATAATTCCTATTCATGTACGTTCTCTGCACAACAAGGACATTTGTGTGCATTCATAAATCGTCATTTAGCCTTGCTGATTATCTTCTACCTGTCGCTCTAATTTTTTATTAGGTAATTTCGTTTCAAATTCTTTTTTTGTTTTTTAATTTCGCGTTTTTTAAATTTAGTATTCTTCTGTTTTTTTAATTTGGTATTCTTTTGGGTTTTTTTCAATTTGGTATTCTCTTGTTTTTTTCAATTCAGTACTTTTTTGATTTTTTACAATCTAGTATTTTTTAGTATTGTAGTTTTTCACTTTAGTACAATGTTTTTTATTATTTTTTGTAATTTAGTTTACTTTTTTTTTATTTTAATATTTATTTCTTTTGTATAATATCAATCTACTTGCATTGAATATACTTTCCTTTTTTACTATGAATCTATTCATCTATTTTCTTTAGTATTTATTAATTTTATGTAGTGTTTTTTTATTTTAATCGGTGTTGAATAGACATTAGAGATTATTAGCTGAAAGAATTAGAATTTTCAAAAAATAGGTTGCAATCACTTTCCGCGAAATATAATGGTTTGACCCATATTTTATATTTATTCAGTCATATTATTTATTTTTTTCAATGTCCATTAATTTTATTCAGTATTCAATCATCTTATTATACATTTTTTTTCAATATTACATAGTATTCATTATTTGTTAATCATTCATTTTATTTAGCATTTAATATTTTTAACTTATTCTTTAATTCAATAGTTTGATCTATATGTCTTTACTTTTTCTTAATTTTTTTTTCGATATGTCTTTTTTCATTCATCTATTTCATGTGTTTCATGCCCCAGTGGGAAATTGCCAATGGTTACCATTGGCGCATTGATGGGCCAATATTGGTTCACTATTGGTCCAATAGTTCCATTATTGGGCGATTAATGCGTCAATGGTCAATTTCCCACTGGGGTATTTCATGTATTCACTTCTTTCACGTATTTCACACTTTTTAGTCCGTAAATTTAAAAATTATTCATTAAAAATCCTGGGGACTTTAATTATGAAATTGTGTTCGTAAACCCAAATTTTGCAGAAGCGCTTTTTAATCTAAAATCCCATTCTTAAGAAATTTAATTTCCTGTGAGGAAATACGATTCGAAAAACTTATTAATGCGAGACAAGTTTCCTGAGATAATTTTTCAAAAATGTCGGCTAATGTTTATAACACTTTTTTGTCTCGAGAGGGACAAAAGATGATGCCGAACTGAGCAATTAACTTAATGGAGTACACGGAGATAAGTGCAAAGCGAAGAATAAGAAATCCAATCTAGCCAGAAGAAGAGATTTTAGAAAAAGAAAATGAAGCAGAGAGGTCAAGATTTACATAATGCTCAGAGCTCGAGTGTCTTGAGGTCATATTGGTACACAAAAGAACTTCCTCATCACGGCACAAGTCGTAACACTAGTAGTGTTACGACTTGCCTTACAACTTGTGCTCTGATGAGTAAAGATGGATTATCTACTCTAAAAAACAATTTTAATTAAATAGGACTGCCTGGAACTTGGATTGAATAAATAAATAAATTTACATTTGTAATAAACTCGCTGTTATTATTATTATCGCTATTCGTACGGTAGAGCATTGTAAAATAATAATTACTATATTAATTATAAATATTATTATAAATAATAATTACTGTAGTAATTATAAATATTATTATAAATAATAATTACTATAGTAATTATTATAGTGATTATTATTAAGTATCGTATCAATAAGCAAATAAACAAATTATTAAATACAATAATTAGACACTATTTATTTTAGTGTCTTTATAGACTGTAGCGATAAATGCAATAAACGAGAGTTTATTACAAATGTAAATTATTTCAAAATATTAACAGTCAGCAAATTGTCAGAGCTTTTAAAAAGCAATTCGAAATTTAAAAAAACCTTTATCTTAAATTTGTATTCCATCTTTTAATTTTCTCTCTTTTTGTTTTCTTTTAAAGAAACCTTTCTAAAAAAGACTGGAGTCGGAGTTTCACCTGAGGCCTAAAAAGCAGACGTCGATTTGGTAAACGAAAGCCCCATTTTTATGAATAATGTAAATAAGAAAAGAAGAGAACATAAAGTATGTTAAAGTTATTGTTGAGTGAGAAATGCTTTTCTTCTAGAAGGTATAAGAAATATTTTTCAAAGTAGAAAAGTTTACAGGTTGCAGCTTGTACTTAAAACCTCATTTATATTGGCATTGCTATCTGCAGGTGCATAAATTCTTCATGAAGTAGAGAGCATTCAAAACGAGGCGCACTTTCCGGTTGTAAGGTGTGCTGGTAAAAGAAAGCATAAAACGGCAAGGTGGTGCTAACCAATATACGACAGAAGTGCATGTGAAATAAAAGTAAAAAATGCTCTCGATCTATCGAAGCAGCCTGTTTGAATGGGTTGGATATTATCGGAAGGTGGAGAACGTAAAGGTTCATACGTAGAAGCAATACATTATTCCTTGTATCCCATGAAGCTTGTTTCCTAGTGCCGTGGTTGAATGCATTTAAAGGAGGAGAAACTGGTATTCGAAAGGCCCGAGATAAATAAAGGAAAGCTGGAAAACGTGCGTCTGGAGCAAGAAAAGCAGAAGATAGTTTTCAGCATCGCTAGCTGGTGGGGTTCAGGTGCTGTTGCAACCAATATCGTAAATCCGAATCGAGAGTGAGGGGGAACAGAACCCTTCCATTCTTCGCCCTTCTTCCGTTCCTGCCTTGTCTTTCCAAAGCCTCTCAGAGTATTTTGACTCTCCGATATAAATCGTTTTCACTTCATCATTTTCTTTACTGTAATTCTTTTTTATAATCTTTCATTTTTTTTTAAAGTTCTTTCCTTGCATTTTCGTTGTTAGATAATTGTGTGGCTAGTTTGCTAACTCTAATAACAAATTTTTAACATAAAAACGTTGGTAATGTAGTAATTTCAGTAAAACTTTAAATTATGCTTATACGCTAAAGAACATTTTAAGTCAGTCAGTAGAAAAAGCAAGTACAGTCAGACCAACAAGAATTAAAGTCAGACAGTAGAAAAAGCAAATAATGTCAGACCAACGCAATAAGGGTTTTTAAACAAGAGAGTAGAAAAAACAAATATAGTCAGACCGACCCAGTAATAAAAATTTAAAAACAGTCAGTAGAAAAAGCAAACAATGTCAGACTAAGGAAAAAACGAAGGAAGAAAGATTTAAAATAAGACAGTAGAAGCAGCAAACTAATGGTTCATTTGGTCTGACAATTTTTGTTTTTTAATTTTTAAAAATTTTTATTTTAAACCTCACCTGATGCATGGGTCTGACTGTGCTAGCTTTTTCTACAGTCAGGTCTTAAATCTTCCTTATTTTATGAACGTCAAATAGTAAAATTAATATGCATTTACTATTTTATAAAACTTAATTGTTAGAATGAATGAAAATGTTACTTTCGATTAAAAATTAACGTTTTTTTTAAAAAAAATGTTATTGCAATCACTCCTGTAGTTTCAACATGGTTCCCAAGTTGGCTCAACATAACATTTTTTTCCATGTATACAGCAATGCTAAAAAATTGTACAAACTTCGTATTCCTTAAAAATTGCCGCCATAAGTCAATTTTTGATTTTTTCAAAATTCAGTACAAAATTATACGTATATTAAGTCAGCCTTTTCAATTTATTTGCTATTCAGTAGAAAATTTTGTGGTAATTTATGTTTTTAGATAATTTTACACTTTTACGATGTTTTCAGACAAGATTCAGTAGAAATTGGCGTGTTGAGACAGACAGTACTATTTTTCGTTTTCGTAGAAGAAAAATTGAATAGAGAATGTTTCGCTAGATCGTCTAATACAATTTTATGAAGTTCGTAGGTGAGAATCGTTTGCTAGATAGGCTAATATAATTTTATGGAGTTTGTAGATGAAATTCAATAGATCAAACCTTATCAAATCAGACAATATAATTTTTCAAATCTTTACATGCTGTGAAAGGTGTAATTTAATTGTTTCTTCTAATTTTCAAGTCAGTATAAAATATTTATTTGTCAAAAGTAAAAGTATACGTTTCGACCTTCAACGAAAGTCATCCTTAGTGAGAACTTCTGGAAATCATAACATTTACAATTTTATCTTAAGAAAATTTTTTTTCTGCTAGGTAAAATATGATTTAGTATTTAACTTTACACAATAATGTAGCATTATAAAATATAGTACTGAATTTTCAGAGTGTTCCATAATTTTTTCAATCATTATAATTAAATTTCAGTAGAAAATCCCATGTTAAGTCAGACGGTTCAACTTTTCTATGTTTATAGGTGATATTCAGTAGAGAATACCTTGCTGAGTCGGACAACATAATTTGTTGAATGCTTAAGTGCGAGAATCAGTAGATACTATCGTTTTGAGTCAGACAATCCAATTTTCTACACCGAAAAAATTGTATACTATAATAAAGAATATATACTTGGCACCTACTTTAAAATATTTTATACTCACATTCAGTTTATTCCATTCTTAAAATCAAAATATATCCTACTTAGTTAGTATATATTCCAACCATTTAGAATATATACTAACTATGCAGAATATATTCTAATTTTAAGAATGGAATAAACTGAATGTTAATATAAAATATTCTAAAATAAGTGTTAAGTATATATTCTCAATTTTAGAATAAAATTTATTCGGTGTAGTTTTTACGATTAAAATTCGGTATACAAGTCCACTAGAGTTCTATAATTTCATTCACTAAAATTCGCAGGTTAGATTTACAATTAGTAGAAAAATAGTTGTCGAAAATAGTGACGTACATTTTTATCTTTATATTTACTTTTTTGTAGAAAATGAAACGCTCAGGCAGCCGATTCAATTTTTCAATTTTGTGCACGTGAGGTTCAGTGAATAAAACCTTGTCGAGTCAGACAATAAACTATTTCAAATTTTCGTTTTGGTAGAAAATTCCGTGCTGAAAAAGACAATACAGTTTTTCGATATTTGTAGTTGAAATCATCGAATTGTCATTTTATAGTAGAAAGTACCCTGTTAAGTCAGACAAAATGGTTTTTGTTTTATGTTTGCAACTTAGTAGAAAAATATTTTTCAGGCAGACAATTAAAATTTGCGAATTTTTACAAATAGACATTTTGCAATTTATATTGTACATTAAAAAAGTTAAATCTGTATTACAAAAAATATTTCAAACAAAAATAAAAGTTCCTTTTTGCGGTTTTCAAGGTAACAAATTATTTTTAATTACAAAGTGAAAAATAAGATTGAAATAAGATTGAAGGAAGATTGAAATAAGATTGAAGAAAGATTGCAAAAAGAGTAAAAAAGATTGAAAAAAGATTGAAAGAAGATTGAAAAAAGATTGAAAGAAGATGGAAACAAGTGGAAAATTATATTCATTTCATGAACATTTCGGCTTCCTCATAGAGAAAAAGTTTCAAATGTCAAAAGTAATGGAAGAATGAAATCTTTTTACAAATTTTTGTTTCATATTATCTTTATATTAATACGGTTCAATTTGTTTTTTACAATAAAATATTTTTCCTAGAGGAACTGCCTTTAAAAAATGACAATTTTAATAGTTATATTAAATAATTTCAATTTGAAATGT
>WNHD01004384.1:0-19718 GCA_011057455.1 Ganaspis sp. Gsp50 | reverse complement strand
GTATACTTTGAATAATAAACGAAAGTGTGAGTTCACACTAAATGACTGATAGGAGATTGACTTAATTACTAAAACGACCTATTCAACTATAATTTAAAAAGAGTTAGATATTGTTCAGTACACTTGAGTTTTGTTCAGATTCTAAGTTAAAGGGTTAACGTTTGATAGATTTTCAAGGTCTCGAGAAGAACTCACAGAGATTCGGTATCTCCATCAGGACGGACTAGACTGATACAGCAGCGGTTCGGAGTTCGAGGAGGACTGTTTTTTCTCTAGAAATTCCGGGTATTTATACTAAATTCACCCCTTTAAATTAGGGTTCCGATGAAGACAAACACAAGTGTGCGATCCAGAGGCTGTGATTGCAAGGTTGCGATCGCGAGGCTGCGATGTCAATCCATTAAAGTTTCTCTTTCTCGAGTTTAGAAATTCCATAAATTTTCACATATTTCTAATACTAATTGAGTTGGTCGCACTCTTGAAACATTACGGGGGTGCCAAGCTGTTTTCAGATATTACATAGGTCACGAGGTGACGTGACAAAATTATATAGTTATGTAGATGTCGTAACTGAAATTCTTTTCCCCAATTTCTGAAAATGAAATGTATCTTTCATTTATAAATGAAGCGATCATTGTCAAACTGTCTGATTATGTGTTCAGTGATCGCATCAATTTTAGCTACTTTGTGCAATTTTAATAAAATTGATAATTAGTGATCCTGTAGGGTCATCAAAACGTTGCCATGACTTAAAAATTAAAAAAATAAGAGGCTACGTTCATGACCCCATACTTTCAACAACTGGATAAATTTAGATTGAACAAATTCTTTAAGAAAAATTTCAGACTCTGTTATTTTGTTTAAAAAATCAATATAATCAACTTTAACTCCTTCAGCCAAAATTAATTTTCGTAACTGAATTCTCAATATGTTTAAATATTCCCAACGTAAATCCCACTTTATAAATATAATGCTTTTAATTTTTGAAATCCACTTTTATCTATGTTAAGAAAGTGGACGGCGATATGCAATTTCTGGTAATGTAGCAATAATTTCAAGCTTTTAAAGTTTAAAACCATTATGTATTAAATCTTTTAAGTAATTGTATTAAAGAATCTAATTATAAAAGTATTTCTTGAAATTATTTTACTAAAATAACTTTTCTCTATGCGTTTGAAAGTGCGATGACAGAACAAATATTGTTATTTAGGTGAAAAATTATAGACCTTTCCCACGTTATTATGCATCGATTATTATAATTCGAAGAAAGGTTAACTACCTTGTGTCCGTTGTGTAAAATATCGCGTGACATATTACTTTAAATATTCTTTCAGTTTGAGTCACGCAAAATGACTTAGACTTATTATGATTAGAAAATGTACTGATTTTATTAAAATTTAAAACGTTTTCATCAATTAATCTTTAACTGGTTTGTAATATGTATACTATTCTTCGTAATTTTCAATTATTATTTAGAGGTACAGTAAGGCCTTGCCTACCGTACGCTTTGGATACCGTACGCTTTGCTTACCGTACTCCTCCCTCCATGACTACCTACTTTACGTACCGTACTCTTTTCAATGCGTGCGCTTAAACGTATACGAGCCTGAAAAGGTGTCACGTGGGAAGAGTACGGTATGCGAAGCAAACGATTTGGCTAGAGTACGGTACGCAAGGCCTCACTGTATTCTTAACTTAGGGCTTTCACTGCATAAAGTGGTGTCGTGGTTTAAGATATTTAGATGACTTTGAGCTTTACTGTGGAGACTCCCGTGTGTTCCTTGGACTCCCCCGCATGTTCGTAGACCAGCCTGTTTGGTCACGGATCCAGCGCACCAGGATTCGAGAACTCCTGAGACACTTCAAATGATTTCTTCTTTCCCGTATTTTCTTTCTTTCCTGTGCCTAAACGCCTTCTCTTGCCCACCTGCTTCCAGAGCCTTCCGGACGGCAAAGCAGTTACTAGAAAATGAGACATGGTCACAGGCTGCTCCTACCATATCGCTGTACAAGAAGCAGTGAGGTTGTTTTCTGCACTTGGCAACATGCAGCGTGGCCAAACTCTCCGCTTTTATAGCATGCGGAGAATCTGTCCAGTCCGTTGCACTGTACTGCCTTACGCTCGAAACCCAGGCACCGGTGACATCTGATCATCGCAAAGCCAACCTTGACATAAACAAGGCGCTCCAAAATTGTTGCTTTTCGTCACGTTGGGGTGACCACCGCTAATTTAATACCCCTCTTATTTACGAGAGAAGCTTCACCTCTCTTTACTCCCTTTTGGTTTGCAAGAACCTCTAGAGAGCTGCAACAACTTCCTCTTCCTCGGTAAGACTGTCTAAGTTCCGGTTCTGGCGAGGTCATCCCATGGTTTACGGTCCAGTGAACCTTGACCGGACACCTAGATGAACCTCCGGGCTTTCCAATTCAAGCCACAGAACGCGTCCCCAGGTTGCGGATAGGAGGTGCAGGGTCTAGACCTGGTTGTCACGTGAGTGACCGCGGACAATGAATGCATCTTAAAAGTCTAAGTGATTTAACGTGTAGAGTCGAACTGACTATGGCAATAGACGAGTGACTCGTTGTAGCCCTCTGAGTAATATAGAGGGAGGGAGTACCGAGTGCTGCCATACTTGGCAGCTTACCCTGTCACAGCCCGTTTCATGGCTGCAATGTTTCACATTCCCTGGATGGTGCACTACAACCAAAGATGGACAAGTCCCAAAAGCCCGCTGAAATTTCAACGTGAAGAGTTCCGTAGAGTGTAATGGTAAAGGGTGGTGCTTTGGAAATTCGTTATAGTAAGTCCCATCGAGTTATTTCAAAGCCATGTTCTATGTGTTTTGAGCCCGGATAAGGGCATTCTCGTTGCTCCTCTGCGCAACCAGCGTAGGGTACATAGCCTTCACGAGGTTCCCCGCGGGTCTTGCATTTGGGTTGCTCGGTCTACAAAGTTGGCTGGGTTAAACAATTGTTGCTTAAAGTGTACCTTTTTTCAGGAGAGTTGGGTCTTCTATACGTTTTGACCAGAACTGGCCTTACGAAGTTGATTTTTCCTGGTTCGGCTATATCCCTTCCGGTGCATCTCAGATGACTCCGTTTTCTCGGTCTCATTCCCGATTCATTATGCAAAAGGTGGTTTATCGTACCTAAAAGTAGATAGTAGTCGTTTCTATGGCTATACGTACGTTTGGATTTTCCAACGATGAGTATATCCCTTATGGGACCAGGTATCCTCATGCGACTCTAGAGCGACCTTCGATACAATTCTGTTCAAGTTCCGGATTTCCAGAGTAACTTTCTGGTCATCTCGAGATTGGACAGTTTCCATACCACCTACAGTCTCTGCTACCTTTACAGCAAAAATCTCCTGCTTGGGGTCTCCTCCCAATGTCAGAAGGATGTCTTCATTTTGTGTGGGCCTGGCGCCTACTACTCTTGTCTCGCACAGCTCACTTTCTTTTTAAGTTTGCTGAGGACAGGCGCATACGTCTGTCCCTCTGCAACCTCTTTTTCAACAAACACAAGGGCCACTACATTTGTTGTAGTAAAATAATAGTTTGATCTAATTTATCATCTCATTTTCAAATTATTTTAATGCCTTGATCACAAAAATCCATAATCATTTCATTAATATAATACTCGTGTACTCAGTTAACAGGAAAAGCAATCGTCACTCTTGTAGAAGAATCCGGAAGAAGGACTCAGAGATTTGCCATTTTAGTAATTGAATCGTGCAGGATGGCATTCTGCTGGTGGCAATAGCTGAAGTTAGTCGCGTTTCTATGCAAATTGAATGCTTATAGGTATCGGCGGGGACTCTCGGGGTTGTTTATTGAGGGTCCTTGGCCGACTCGTAACGCAAGTAGTTAGTGCTCTAGCTGCGACGAACGGCCAAACATGTGCAGAATAACGATAAGCCCGTAACAGCAGTGAACAAGAGGGTATTTATGCGTCTAGCATGCAACACTATCTGCCTTTCTTCCTGCATTTCTCTTTAGAGAACGTAAGGCGATTCGAAGCGAATTGCCACCAAGAAAGCAGGCACATCGTTTAAACGTGTCCTTTCGACTCTGGTGAGAAATGGCGTAACCCTATCTTAGGGTCGGGGTGTCGCTACTGCTGTTTACACTTAGCTTTATTGCCTCTCTGCTAATACCCAGCGGGTGACTCAGCTGGTATTAAAACCCTCTCGTGTGCCGCGGCTATCAACTACTTCTGATCAGCCGTTCCGAGGAACACGGGAGCGGTCGTATTATCCACGAACAAAAAGTGTCGCAAGCTATTAGAGCTGATTTACTCATTTAAAACAGAAAATTAAAAGGCTTAGGTGCAATTTACACGATTGATAGTACATAATGTATAAATTTTATAACGTAGAAATTATCCTATCAATTGTCAGTACCGCGTCAAAATATGCATAGAATGCGCCAAAGACCCTCGCTTAGCGACAAGTTTGGAATACCTCGCAGAGTATTTTCAAAAAGGGGTGGTGCAGCTCACGACGTGCGACACTCGTTTCACCCTAGGTGGCGAAAACAATGATGAATGTCGTCGCGACGGATTCAATTATTACGAATCTGCATAAAACCAGCTTGCAATATAAACATGATTTCGCCGCGACTAATGTCATGTTTGTGTATGTGTGCTGATTAATGACACTTCAATTACAGAAAACGATTTTAATTCCCGCCTGATCTAAATTAACTGCATATTCCGTTTATCCATTACAGTAATCACATTTGTCTTGTCGCTCCCAATATATGTCTTAATAAATCTTTAAATTTTTCTTAATCAGAGAAAAGGGACTGAATAGTCATGAATAGTCACTTTCTTGTTTAATTAATTTTGGCTCCAAGTTATTTTTAATATTAATTATCAGGGAAGCAACTTAACATATTTTTAATTCATTACAAACTAAACTAATATTAACCGCCGAGACCGCGAGGAAAGAAAAACATTGATTTTAGATGTTTATTTTGTGGAGATGACTCTACATAGTTTTTGAAGAGATTTTAATCAAGGAGCCCACCTGTAATTTGCCCACAACCAGTCATTGTTGTTTCAACAATTAAATCACAATTGAGATTGCTCTTAAAGAAATTAAAAATTCTCAAAATTATTTTCAAGTTCTAATTGACCAGTTTGACAAACTCGGAGTGGAGAAATAATAAAGAATGCAATTCATAGTAAACTAAGTCGACATAACCCCAAAGGTGAAAATAAAATAGAATAAAAACTAAAAGTAAAATATGATACAACTCATCAAGTTTTTATTTACATGCTCAGCATCCCGCAATGTGATTTCCAATCTGATGTTTATTTTAAATATTTAAATTTAATATTTAAGCTGTTAATAACTGAGAGTCGAAATTCGAGTGTGGTCAATTTTACCATATCAAAACATATGTATTTCAATTATTTGCGTCGAGTTGTCTGTCAAGTATTTTACATTAAAAGACTTATAATTCTTAATTAAAATAAATATATTTAATTATTGAAAATTATGCATTTGTGCGTTGAGTTTCTAGAAAGTCTAGTGAGATCTGTGTGTAGTACATTTGGTGATATATCTTAAGTAACTAAATAGTAACTAAGCGTTGCCAACTTAATATTTAAATACAAATATATAACATTTTCATTAGAGAATTTTGGCCTCGTAACATCAATAAGGATGAAAATGGTTTGCTAGTTGGCGTTATGCTTGACGGGTAATTGAGTTCCATCGTAAAGTTCGACAATATCCTAAAGTGACAAATGATTTATCAAAGATAGAACACCATATGAGATCAAAGCAAGTAATCGGAGAATTATAAATTTAATAACAAATACTACATCTCAATCACTTTTAGAATGTTTCAATTTGAGATTGGTGATTCATTTATTCAAAAGATATAACAAATTATTCAGATTCCTAAAATTTACTTATCACTTGAATGATTTGGCAAATATAATTGTGGATATGCCACTACAAGGTGTTCCACCTTTGTAAATCTTTTTTGGCAACGCGTATGGAACGGAGACGAAAAACTATTTTGGTTTCTTTTCGAACCATGATACCAGAATCGAAAATCGATATGAGAATATTTCAGTGATACGAAAGTAACGAAGAAGAGTAAGGAGTATACATATTTCGTGCCCTTAGAAGAAGAGCAAAAATCGGTACGAAAATATTTTTGTTTACGAAAAGTCACTAAACTAAAAGCATATATTTTCTGGTGTAATTTACAGACAAAATTATGATTTAATTTATATAGATGATTTACACGATAAAAAGGTTTATCTTTATAATTTATTTATTACATCAAATTCTTAATATAATCTTTCCTCATATAACGAGAAATTCAATTTTACAGATGAAGATAAATTTGGATTTTTATCAACCGATCATGAAAATTCCATTAAACTTATTGATAAAGAGAAACTATGCTTTGAGAAAATAATAAATGCCAACCCAGTGATTTGCATCCAATAATTAATTTTATATAAATCACTACTAATAAATAATATTATCTGTAACTTTACATTAATCTCATTTATATCAAACCATTCCCATGTTATTGAAATATTATCTTATATAATACATACACGTATATACTTTTATATTATATATATTTCAATATTGTATTATTTTCTATATTACTTTCAAATGAGACAATTTCATTTTAGACTATTAATAAAATATTTTAATTTCATTCCGTCAATATCTTAAATCAATCGTTGCTGTATTTATATCAGCAAAATTATTTCGATGTAATTTATTAAAAAAATGTTAATCATTTTTAGGGATTTCATTTCCTTTCCTTTATAAACTATAACTGTCAGAGTCTGCACCCTTAGCAGCTATAACATCATACTCTTCTATTATTAATTAATTTATTTTTCAAATAACTTTCAGATAAGTGCACGCGCGCGTTTGCGCGCGCTTATTTTGCTAGTTATATATTAATGAATAAAAAATTTGAAGAAACACAGAAAATTTAAAATTGCAACGACATAAGCCTAAATATATGATTACAGGACGAAAGGGACAAAACGGAAGTAATAGCGATAGGTGAAAATGAGACATAGATTTGACAAGAGTATTTGACAATAATTCTCATAAGCGATACATGCACAATTACGTCGAAGAGCTTGCAGATAATCCTAGGTTTATGTCGACACGATTTTGTGCTCCGCAGCTGTGATGATTTGAAACTGTGGGGATCGTTTAATATTAGATTTTACATATATAATATATGAAAGGTATCGATGACAATTTTTACATCTTATACAAAACAAAGGGTCAATAAACTCTGATCGAAATATTATGAATAATAATCAATCTTTTAATTTGTTTAATAGAGAAAAAAACATTTTACTAATTGTAAGAATAAGATATTCTCTTTTCTATTAATCGTAAAGTCATTCAAATAAAAGCTCGGCGACTTGTGCCATCTTTTATTTGAATTTTTATATTATTTTTCTTTATAATTTCTATTTTTATAAATTGATTTCGGAGTGCCATATATTTATTGGCAAACTTCTTTATTAAAAACAAGAAAACAGTTTCAAAAAGAATCTTTTTACAATCGATAATTTCGGTGAATGGAATCCTACTGAAATTATTCATTATATTATATTGTCTATGGAGACTGTCAATAACCAAATCACAAGGAATGTTAGTGAATAATGAACTAACATCAAGTTAAGGTAATACAAAATCAGTCGGTATAACAATATTTTCCAATATATTCTTTAATTCAAGACTATTATTAATATGAGGCTTAGGAAGGGGGATTACAGGTTTTAGATCTTCGAATAAAGTTCTTGACAAAAAATGAGTAGGACTATTAACAAGAGAAACTATTTGTCGCAGAGGAACGTTATTTTTATGGATCTTTGGTAAACCATAAAATTGAGCAAAAGAAGTATTAATCAAAGTTAGTTGATTTTTATACTATTTATATTTCAGATAGGAATTATCATTCAAATTTCTAAGTGTTTTAGAGGTATTAGATTGCAATTTAAATAAAACATTATGAGAAGAGACTTCTTTATATGTCGTTTCATCAGAAAGTAACTCCTTAGCTTTTGATAAACAATCAGACTTATTTAATCATACCGAAACATTTTCTTTGTTGGAATTAAAGAAAATATTCCAGGATTATTTTTAAGGGAGGTTTTATTAGTATTAGATTGCAATTTAAATAAAACATTATGAGAAGAGACTTCTTTATGTCATTTCATCAGAAAGTAACTCATTAGCTTTTGATAAACAATCAGACTTATTTAATCATACCGAAACATTTCCTTTGTCGGAATTAAAGAAAATATATTTTAGGATTATTTTGAAGGAAGGGTTTGGCAGATTTTAATTTTAAAACAAATGTATTTTCTTCAACTGTATTGTGATGTTTGTTATTCATATTACAAATAATTTTATTACTGACGCTCTTCATAATCTCATTTTAAATATCAGAGTTGATTTCTAAATTTGAAATAGTACTTTAGAGACTTTTAATAACAGTAATAGAATCCTGTTTAGAATTTCGCTGAGCAATGCTGTAACTAGGACCTAACGATCAAACAACATCAACAATGTCTTGAGGAATGACGGTATTATTTAAATAAACTAACCAATTATTGTTGTTTCTTTTGTATATAATGTGAAAATTGCCATCGATACCTTTCAGATTGACTAATCACTCTCATTGGTCATGTCTGTGATTTCTTTTAACAATGCAAGAAGAAAATTTTTAATAGTTTTAATCTTGTTGATTATTATTTCCATTGACGATCTATTTATGTAATTAATTTTAATTAGGTAAATGTATTTATAAATTTATTTTTTTTAATTCTTGTGATTCTTATTGTGATTGTAATTGTGGTTTTAATACATTATATTTATTTTGCATTTAAATTATTTGTAATAAAACTAAGAGCAAGGCGGTTACTTTTTCTCTTCTTAAGACCCTTTATATAATAATGACTGAATTAACAAGTATTATCACGTTATTCAAATTTTAGTTATTCAAACATTTTTGTAGCTTTAGTTAATTTATTCGTATACTTTTATTTCCTCTGATCGGTAATATCTATTAAAAGGAAAAGTATCGGTATTTTTCCTAGCAGGATTTTTGCAAAGGCTCTATTCACTTCGTGCGATAATGAAAAAATAAAACTACAAAAAAAGTAATTAGTACTTTGCCGGCAAACGAACGAAATGTACGACTAAAAGCTTGGTAACTTTTTTTTGCGAAAACAGAAACTGGTTTGGGCTTTCGCAGCGGTATTCGCTGAAATGAAATGCTCAATCGTGTTCGTTCGATTGGACGAAATGGAGTGTCTCGTTTGAAATTTGGACAGATATCTGCTTCATTTTCTCGTCTTTATAGGCGTTCAATCTGCAAATAAACTTTACATTTCATGGTCATTTCATTACTCGAAAAAACTTATTTAATCATGCATGTTATTCTCAGTGCTTCAAAAGCTAAAAATTAAATTACTTTTGTGCTTCTTTGAAAAGCAGTGTATTCTCTTTTATATTCCTATCCTGTGGTTGTTTTAAAAATAAAAAAATTATTCCGCAATATGTTTTCTATGTGTACTTAATTTGCCTGCCCAAGAAAAATTGTTTGCTTTCTATGCGTACTTAATTTGATAGAGAAAAGAGCAATGAAACCAATTTACTTTTACATTTCCATGAGAAATTGTGTTACATACAATTGCGAAAGAATATTATCAAACATACATTTTTGTTAATATAACAGTGAAATTAGGTGAAATTTTTATTGATTCTTCTACGAAATATGATCGATTAAAAATATTAGTATTAATTTATTATTAAAGTTGAATGAAGTAATGTTAATTTGAGTTCTCATCTATACAGTTTTCAATTGTATTGAAATAAATCTAAAACCATTGTATGTAGATTACTGTAAATGTGTAAAGAAAATGAAATCTATTTCAACATAAAAGAGAGTGTGAAAGCTTTAAAACGAATTAGAGGTTTACTCTGAAAGGCGAAAGAGACTTTATAGTTAGAAAACCCTGACGAGGTAGCCCACCTTTTGTAGCGAGAATGTTTGTCTTACGTACGCTCTTCATGAACCCTAACTCACCATCCCATCTATCTGGACCACCTTCAAACATAGGTGTTTGTAAACAAAACAACAAGGCGACGTCAAGGAAACACCCCGGGCCATTGTCCAATTTATTTCGAAGGAAACAAAAACTCTCTTACTTACTGTTTTCAATTAACCTAAGAGTAAAGTAAATTTCTTTTTTATATCTATTACGAATCTTTCGAATAAAAAATTGGAGAATTGTTATATTTTGTTAATTTATCCCTTCCTCTTTTTCCAAAAAAACGCAACACAGTAACGTATTTCTTTAATAAGAAATTTTTCCTACTCTTATTGTGTAATAAACAATGAGAATGGTAAATTTGTGGGTCTGTCCTCCACTTTATTACTTAAAAGTCCTTGGTAATTCCACAATGACTCTAAAAGAACGCTTGAGGGAAGTAGAAAAAGGTAGAAGAAAAAGCAATGTTACGATTACACTATTTTTAGCATTTATTATAATTCAAAACTAGCAAATTTGGTTGACGTTAGTTTTGAAATAATGACAATTCTGTATTTGAAAAGTTTTTCTTTTAGTAAACTATGTTGTACATTTATGTGTAATTGTGTGCAATTTTCTGTGTTTGTTTTACTCCGCAATACCTTTCGGCACAGTGGTACCTTTTCCCTCCATCCGGCGGTCTTATCGCGTTTTTCACGGGGGTAATAATTCTTAAAACTAGACTGTACCCCAAAACTTAGGAAAAACAAAACGGTTTTCTGACTCCCTTTTTGTGGCTGCGTTTTTAATTCATTTGAATCTATTAATTCCCGTTCTTTCTTTTTAAGACAATTTTAAAATGAAGAAGAAGGGAAAGGAGAAAATCCACAAGTCGGCGTCCACCAAACCCCACTCTGTGGAATTCAAAAATGCGAAAAGTTAAAGATGTTTCGGTCGCGATTAGTAGACTAATTGTCCGGTAGCAATGGGCCCTTAGTCTCACCTCTCAAGAATATGAGTTAGTGGGGGAGACGCCGAACGCGTAACTCACCTGGGCTGCACTCGTCCAACACTTTCCGCAGAATCTGCAATTTTTTAGAACTAGTATTCCTACGCGGTACTACTTTTACCGTGAGAACACAGAGTGAACTTATGGTCAACCTACCCGGGTTCAAATTGCATTGACTAAGTTCCTGTATTTTCTTCGAGCTACCAGTGATTGTTAATTTTTATTGTAATGATTTCTTTTTCTGCTCAATGGATTGAAATTTGTGATTCCCAGGATTAAAACTGAAAACCCTTTTGCCCAAACTTAGTATTCAAGAAACTGAACAGCGCATTAAACTCTGTGCCCTTTTGTACCATGCCAATTTTTCTGTGAAAATTGTGGGAAACGAATGCAAAACCAGTGATCAATTTTCTCTTTCTGCTTCTCCTTCAAAATTTTATCTTTCTGTTTGTTTTTACTCTCCTTCTTTCTATTCCAATGTATTTCCTATTTTTCTATAAGAAATTAATTGAGTATAGTAATGGTATTGCTGTCAACATATCGGCGCCTTACCACTGCTATACTGTGTTTAATCTACCGTGTGTATTTGCTGTGGCATTATATTTTTGGCGCTGCAAAGCTTGCTTGTGTTTTTCCAATATCTATAATTCCCCAAAAAAATTAATTATACATAACCCATTTGAAAAAAATTTTATGAATTATTAAAGGTTGATATTTGTTCTCATGCTTAACAAGAATTAAATTTTACATTTGAGAACGTAACGACATCAGATTAAAATTATTAAGTGAATTTTTTAAGTATCTGACTTTACTTGCTATATTATTCATTTTCCCACTGTAAAAAAATGTGTACTTTAAACATTCTTTTTCAACAGCGTTTACAAAACAAAAAAATGCTAGAAGCTGCAGAGGGATTAAGCCATAGAAGAAAGTTGTAGAGGTACTACAAGTGTAAATATTCGTGAATAGATTGCACTGGGAATTATGAAAGAAACTGGAGAATTTGTGTTCCTTTTTCTTCCTCTCATCCTCTACCCGTTTCTTCATCGAATCACAGAATTCAATTTGCACAGAGCGATAAAATCGTCCGTTTTTCTAGTACTCTGACTTGGATAAATAGGAGGGATCTTGAATCTTCACAAGAAAATTCTCCCATTCTCTTACTCGCTAGAAAAAAGGGACTAAGGATTTACGCAAGATTATCTAAAGTTAACGAAAATCTATGGCTTTAAGGTTTTACTCAAAAGATATTTTCATTTTAGATTAAAATTTCTCACTTCAGAGAGTTTTATTCTAGAATGAACTGCTGATTTTTAAATAAAGTACAATTTCACCCACTATAATTAACCTATTATTTAAAAGACAAGAATACATAAACAAACTACTCTCCTATTTGGAGCATGGTAGCATGGTCACGAATCGTTAAACACTAACTTCCTTTGGGCTGCAAGACTCCTTCTTAAAACATTTTGTATCCGCTTTCTCCACTCGAAAAAATCGAGGCGTCCCTCTGGTGGTCAGTATCAGAAGCTGCTACTTCCTTTGAGAAGAGTTCTCGCAGATCAAAAGAGCTTCCGATACTGACCGCCAGAGGGACGCCTCAATTTCTTCGCGCAGAAGAAACGGATACAAAATGTTATAAGAAGGAGACTTGCAGCCCAAAAAATGTCATCTCTAATAAGTTTTTTTATAAAATTTTTTACTAAACATAACAAATAAAATAATAACTAATGAGAGTTAAGGTTCTAAACAGAACCAGGTATCCGTATTTTCTATAATAATTAATTTATAAGTCTATTTTTGTAAACTTTGTATGTTAAATATGAACAATAAACACTTTTCTTAAATGTAAAAAGAAAAATAAAAGAATGTCAGTCTTTAACGACTCGTGGCCTTGCTACCATACTCCAAATAGGAGAGTAGTGGCTACTTTTGAAACTTTTCATTTTGGATTAGTGTTGGTCTGTCTTATAAGACATCCATTCTGTAAATTCATTCATTTTGTAATTCACTTTATGTAAATTCATTCATTAAAAAATTGAAATTAAAAAATGTATCAAAAGAACATTATTGAAATTATCAGAAATTAATTTTTCATCCTTCACAAATTTTCATGAAAAATATTTCAGAAATTTAAGTTCCTAAACTTTTACGAAAATATGACCTGAATTTTCAAAGAACATTCAGCTCGAATATTCCCTCACAAGCGGACATTTTAATGCTTCCCTGAACTTCAGTCCCGAATATTCCTAAAATGTGGAACTGAGCTTCTGTGAATATTCAGAAAATTTCCGGTACTGTGTGGGAATTTTTTTAATTTTTCCAAGATCATATAGTTAAGAAATTAATATTATAGACATTTCTAATTTATGCGTATGCTGTATTTAATTCTTTAGTTAAGAATTTTATATTATTGATTTCAATTGCGCTAAGTTATTTTTAAAGTTAAAGTTTGTGACGTGGCTATAATTGTCAGCGGATTTTCTGTGCTTTAAATGTTAGTAATATTTTTTAAAAATGTAAATCTTATTTAATGAGGACAATCTAACAGAACAGGATATATGAATCCAGATATTCAATTAAGTGAACTGCGCCCTGAATAAAGAATTTCTTTTGCTAAGAACTCATCGATTGGAAATTTGGCTGTGAGTAAAAAGGATGGGCGTGTAGCGGTGATTCGTGATCTAAGGAGGGTTACTTTGTTCGGTGAAACCTCAGAATCCGACGCTTTATACCAGTGGCATACTGGCCTGTAGTAACGGTAGGGGCGGATCGCATGTGCGAATACTGATTCTCGACCGACGCATACATTACCTCGCGGATAAAAGACATTTGCATTTTGATGGACCGCGTAGAGTGCATTTGAAGTTTCGCATGCACTCGCCGCACGAGCTACCCCACTTTACTTGTACCCTTATTTATTGCCGATATCTGTATATACACCCATATATAAATTTCTATTTATTTAGAGAGCTCGTAAGACCCTCCTTAGCGGATCTTCCTATCCACTTCACGCTTCCTTTGTTACACACGATGCCTTAAATCTAACCATGAAATTTTACGATCTATTTTTTATTGCGGACGTAATATTTCAACAGAATTATGATTAATATTAAACGTGACCAATAATTCTGATTCGAACAATAAATAAATAATAGTTATATCATAAGTGTATGAACCATTCAACAGTGTATTCCGGTAATGTTTAAAAAATTAATTCTGTCGCAATTATAAAGTTTCAACACAAATATTATGTTGGTAATGGAAAAATTTAATTAAAACTCGAACTTTTAATTCTAGTCGACATTTAAATTTTACATTACTAAATATATAATAGCAACAGTTTTATGTTAAATGTATGCAAATCTTTCCACAGAATGCAGTTTCATATATTTTCTCAAAAAATAAAAGATCCATTCTATTATTTATTGAAAGAAATTATCTCGCAAGTTGTTTGCAAAGAGTATTTGAAAGAACAAAAGAAAAGAGACAAAAGAAGCTTCCTTTCCATTGAATGATTATTTAGTCATGCTTGAAAGTTCGTAAAACCTAAAGATCCTAAAGATGCTGTGATTCAAACAGGATTGAAAATATCGGAAAACTAAAATCAGCAAAACATAGGGAGCGTCCGTTGGCGGTGAATACGAGAGAAAGCTCTTTTCATTCATTTTTCCATGTTTTTCAAACGGGAGAGAAAAATTTCTCTCAGGCAATACTTAAAGCGATTTAAAGTGTGTTTAAAATTTAACAGTGTTTCATTTCAAAGGAAGAGTTTTCCATGAAATTTACGCAGCAAGTTGCGAGTACAGCATCAGGGATTGAAACTCAAATGCATACTTGATGAACTGCTCTTAAACGACCCAACAAGAGATCTAATGACTACCGTTGATGCATGTTATACGGCAAACTACTCACCATCGTTCTTAGTCTCCGATAGATTTCCCTCTGGAACTAACTTGATTTCTCAGCAATAGTTCAATCTCAATATCCGTTTAGATTATTTCACAAAATCTTCCACTCATTGCAAATCACTTATACTGTTACTTTTCATTACTTTTCCAAAGCCACACCACATCCGTACCAGCAGCTGTCTGATGATCATGCCTGAAACACAAAATTTGGGCTAGTTATATCATTTTGTTATTTATCAAGTAAAATAAAATATGTTTACCAGCTTCCTCTTGTAACTAAATTATAATCGCACTTAACTTTTTAAATCAAAAGTTTTCAATTCATCGATATAAACGCTTCTTTGTTGTTAGAGGTATTCCTTTATGGAATAAGATCCCTTCAATAATTAGAGATGTTCGATCTTTATACTTAATTAAAAATTTTTTCAGTTCCTTTTAGATTGTAATAGCGCATCTCGATACGAGATGTTCGTTTATCTTGTTTTATTTTAATCGAAAGTCGATCATCTTTCGAACCGATCTTCTCTTAGTTTCATTTGTCATTATCGTCTAATTTCATCTTGTAATATTTTTTGATAGACCTAAATAAATTTACAATGCAATTTAAATCAGTAAATAAATATTTTATTGTGATCAGATTTTAGATTTAGGGATCCCTTTACACAATATTAACGAGAAAATGTTTTTTAGACAGTTTTATAAATTCTTCTTGAAATCAATTCAAACTTTCTTCACAAACATTCATACAAATAAATTTAGAAGTAAAAAAAGACAATAAGGACAAATTGCGAGAAAACAAAAGCAATAAAATAAAAAAACTTATCACTCGTCGATACAGCACGTGGTCAACCGGAAATTGGGCACCAGGGCGAAGAATTTCTCTGGCCTCGTTCAGATGGGTGACAATCGTCTCGGTGTATATTAATAAATTCGTTTTAGGAGTTCACCCATTCGGTTTTGAACATTGGTTCCTGGACGATCGAATTACTTCCCGTGCCAACGGTTTCCGGAATTGATCGGCCACCTCGTTTGTTAAGAATCCTTTACTTGAATTTCTTAGAGATTCCGTCATGAAATAAGAACTCCACACTTAAGGTTATCGGCGACACGCTTAATGTTGACGCTGTGATTAGTAATTATTATTGACGAGCAACAAGCTCGATCAATTCCGGACACGCGTATTTATTAATCGCCCCGAAATTCCCCTCCCGGTCGCCCTCATCCCTTCTTGTCACGCTTTACCTCAATTACTCAAGTATGACTTCGACGATGACGTGACGCACCTAGTCATCATACACTTACAATTACGACAATCAATTTCCCTCAATCTTGACATTTAGTTCTTAGAAGTCGAATAAATAAAGTATTTTTATAATAGGAAATCAGTTAAAGTTAAAAAAATCAAATATGAATGAATATGAAGGAAATAGCGGGAGGAATGTTAAGTATATTAAGAATTAAACATTAATTTCTATTTAAATAAAGTATTCTTTAAATGAAATAACCTAAACTTATTTCTAAAAGTATTATATGATAAAATAATAAATCTACTAATGATTGGGTGTTTATATTAAAAATGTAAATTTAATTTTCAAAATTAATTTTATTACTGAAAAATACATTATTATATTAAATTATTTACATATTTACAAATTATTAAAGTAAATTATTTACAACTTTTGTATGTAGTACATTTATTATTATTTTTCTAGAATATTCTTTCAACATTGATAAAGTTAGAATGTCTCTTTGTCTTTTTCGCTTATTCTAATGTACTGACTATAAAAAGGTTTTGAACTTCGTAATTATTTTATTTAAAACTATTAATATGAAGGAATAATAAATTTTTTAAATGTTGTTTCGAACTCATGCAGATCCTTATATTTCATTTTTTAGTGCACTTGTGTTTCTTAAAAATATTATTCATATTGATTGATAATTCCAATTCTTTAACAGTTTAGAAATGCGTATAAATTGTGATTTTTAAATTTATTCTTAGAATTCTCTAATATTGAAATAATTAGTAAACTATTTTTATTTCTTTACTTTCAATTAGTGGGAATTTTGAACATGAATTTCGACCAAAACGTAGAAAGAATAATGGCAAGACTCTTCAGGAATTTTTTGAATTTTCCACTGATCAAAATAATTTAAAATGGGAAAAATGCAAACTTTGACTATTGAAAAGTCCGCCAACGATTAAAGTTTTTAAAATTGACTGCTTGCAACACAACTGGTATCAAGCGACACCTTGAGAAAGAGCATCCTATCGAATTTAAAGAGTCTTATCCAACATCAAAATTATAAATAATTACGAACTGATACATAACTTTAAATTAGCTTAAAACATTTTTATTTTTCTATTTGAATACTTTTATAAAGAATAATCAGTTATTATAACTATCAAATTTAAGAAGAAATTTAATTATTTAAAGGAAATCGGCTTTTTAAATTTTAAATTTAATATTAAAATCTATTCGTGAATCCAAAGATTCGATCATGATTGTAAGTTTGATTTACTTATACGAGCTCATCACTTACTTATTGCTCGTCATTTTAAAGAATGAAGTGAGACGATATATCGGACTTAACAAACGATAATCTTTAATGAATGTTGTCAATTCTTGATCGTTGTGATCGACGTGCAATTTTTATTCATTTTTATTAAAATCTTTGTTTTACATTTTGTTTATTTTTTGTTTGGTTTTTCTTTTTTTTCAACATTTAGACGTAGCGATTAATAAAATATATTGATGTGACGAAGAGCGATGAGGGCAGAGCGTGAGAGGGGCTAAATTCAAATTGATCTTTTATTCGAAAAAATCTCTGGATCATTTATTATTATTGTTACCAATCTCATTTCGATTTTTTGTCTGTCCTCGAATTAATTTTTGTTGTTGTTGTCATTATATTTTGTTACTAAAAAAAAACATTTGCAAAAATAGTTTAATTTTAAAAAATATAGAATAAAGAATAAAAATGTAGCGAAAGAACGAAAAAATCTTTTCAAAACAGATGGTACCTGTATTAAATCTTACATATCTTTGAATAATTTGGAATTAATTTTTAACAAAACAATACATTATGATAGAAAACAATACATTAGAATAGAACACAATACAATTAGTTAATTTCAATGCAGAAAACCGTAGAGGTCAAAATGAGCCAGAAAAGCGAATCTAAACGCTGCATGCAACGTTTTGATCCACTTTTCTGAATCAATTTGACCAGTTCGGTTTTTTGTATATATTAAATGACATAGATAAGATAGTAGCAATAGTACGATAAAAACCATTTCAGCGTAAATATATCACAATACAATCAAACCCAATATGAAGCATTAGAAATTTTTTTTATTCAAGCAATTGAATCTAAGTTATAAAAATGACATAAACAATATATGTATATTTATATTTGAATATAATAGATTCACATTAGACAAAATTAAACCGAATTGTTAGTATGATAATCTTTTGTGTTGATTGTGGAAGTTTAATTATTAGAATTTACATTAAAAAAAAGTGATTGTTCTGGTTTCTCCACAAGGTATAAAAACGATTGAAACCAATCGAAACCAATAGAGTGTAATAATGTTTATAGCTTTAGTTGAGTTACGTTTTGAATGGATCAGAATTGATTGTCGTACAGTTTGGTAACTTCCTGGAGGTAATAACTCACGTTTCGTTTGCCTTTAAACTATTTAACAATGTTTGTTTTAATTATTTAAAGCAATCAGTTCGTTTTGAAGGTAACGCACATACATTTAGACGACTGAATTGTACGTTGGCTGTATGGTTATGATTATTTGCTCTAAATGCTATACTTGTGAAATTGTACAAAGCTAATTTGGTATTTAAATATTAAGGCGTGCAAAACTTCTTACCGTATTGAAATTATAGACTTACGTTACAATATATTACAGTGCAATTCGCGTCTTTAATCGCGTTGAAGACCGATTCTTGTCTACCGATTAAAAAAAGTGACAAAAATGTGACAACCGTCAACCAACGGGTCACTCGATGTGAACAACTTAATGCATAAAGTATTCGACAATTGATGATAATGATTTCAAAGCTTATACACCCCCTGGATCTCCCACTATTTTCTATACCATTGATCCATTTGTGAAATGTTTTACGCAAAGTAGCTCGGAGAGGCAGGCAGATCGCCTTACAACTGTCTTTGATAGAAGATAAGTAAGTAGCCAGGTCAACGCCAACGCAACGGCCATAACTTTGCTATTACTTACAATATGATACGAAATAGTGAGGCGATGGCTTTTCTGAAAGTATTGTAAAGTAGGTAAAGAGAATAATTCCGGTGTATCCTCAAAGTCTCGGTTTTGGAATGAGCTAAGAATCATTTAAAATGGGCGGAGAAATTCTGTTTTTGGTAAACCTATCGGTGTTCGAAGCATGTCTTTGGTCGTTGCGTGGGGATTTTGACGGCTAGAACTCTGAGGTGTGGTCGAATTTTGATTATTAATTAATCAGCACACTTCGGAGACTGGCTGGTGCTCCACGCCACATATCTGAGTACTCGCCGAGAACACTGAGAGTGTGGCGTAAAGATACGGTTTAAGGCTCTTTTTGACGATTTTGGCCAATTTTTATATATATATTGAGGGGATTACTTTCGAGAACTCTGTGACCATTTTGCCGACATCAAAACCACCTATTTTGAGGGCTCTTTTGACCGAAGTTACCGCAGAATCTCAATAAATATCCAGCAGAGATACATCCCTGAATTGC
>WNHD01004383.1:0-15646 GCA_011057455.1 Ganaspis sp. Gsp50 | reverse complement strand
ATTCCTAAGTATTCCCAAGTATTCTCAAATATTCCCATGATATTCTTTGAGAATATATTCTTCGTACAGGCTTAATTAGGAGTTGACGACCCCTCGGTTATGAATAAAAATACATGTTAATTTTCATTATGAATAAAAATACATGATAATTTTTATTATGAATAAAAAAACATGATAATTTTTGTTATGAATAAAACGTGATAATTTTTGTTTCTTTTTTGAATTGTATTTTTGGAACAGTTTCCGTTTGTTTCTTTATTTTTGTTAACTTCATCTTTTTATGAACAACAAAACTTTAAATTAAACAAACACTAAAGTTTATTCAATTTAAAATTCCGTTTGATAATTGAATTCAAAATTATTAAGAGCATTTTTCCTTCCTCAGGAGGAAGCTTTGTTCATTTTGAGTCCTTTGTGAACCGTATTTTTTAATACATATTTTTGAATACATATTATGTTTTAAAAATATTCGAAGAAAGTTTTATGGGTTTTTGCGATAGAGGTGTTTAAAATATCATGTCTGCGATTTGTAAAGCGACAGGAGAGGGATGAAATAAATCAAATTGAATGAATTGCTAAAGTGGAGTCTGAAATCAATAATAAAATTCTTATTCGAGCGTTTTCGACAGATTCTTCTAGGAGCTGATTTCTCAAGCCATTGCTTCGAAAGAGACACTGACAATCTGCCTTTTTCGTACGAGTGATTGCATTTTACCATGGTCGCATTGGTACTCACCAGACAATGCATTATTTTATTGGAATTTTACCAGTGATGAATTTTCCTCTTTCTTCCATTCTTAAACGATTATCGTAAATTTTTTATTCATTAAAAACGTAAAACCTCTCACGAAAATTGACAGGGATTTTTTTGCATTTTTATCAAACTGACTTTAAGTTTAGAATATTTAGTTTGGGAAATAATTCACAATTTGCTGTTTCTAGCTTCTAATTTATAGTTTCTAACTTTTAATTTCAAATTTCTGACTTCTAATTTTCAGTTCATAACTTCTAACTTCTAATTCCAAATTTCTAATTTAACTTCTAATTTCCGATTCGTAACTTCTCAGTTTTAATTTAAAATTTGCAACACTAACTCGAAAGAATCAAAATTGGCACCAAAAGTTTCAAGTTGATCAAGATTTTGTAATTGATTTCATACTCTTTGTATCGAGTTGATATTTGTTAATCTCAAGTTGGTATTTTATTTATTATTTTATTTTATTATTTTATTTTATTATTTTATTTTATTATTTTATTTTATTATTTTATTATTTTTTTTTATTTTCTCAAGTTGGTAATATCGAGTTGGCATTTTTTAGTGTCAATTTGATACTTTTTGGAATCAAGTTGATTCTTTCGGTGTTACCTTCAAAAAAACTGTGAATGTATAATTTATAATACTATAATCCTTTATTTCGGTAATATTATTTATTCGAATAATTTACTTTTATCCTATTCGTGAATTCTCGTTTCACTTCCCGAAATAGTCACTTTGGGAAAATCGATCCAAATTACCATCCTTAGCAACTAATACTCTACAAAAATACACTCTCATTGATGAGAATGTAATAAGTTGAAAACAAAAATTCTATTTCCAGATAATTAAATTTTGTGCGTTGACTTTTATAGAAAAGTTCCATTTTGAAAAAAGTATTTGAAAGTATCATTTAAGAATAAAAGCTTTCTGCAGCAGCATTTTGGTTAGAAAGAAAATAAAGGTGAAAACTACACTGATCCATGAATCCCATTTGGTTCTATGGATGTAATCGACGCCCAAACCGAGTCTTATATGGCTCCAGGCAGGTTTTTCCCAGAATAAAACGTTATCCTCTATCTATCCTGAATGTTCTATTTTCAGGCAGTACTTTACCCGTGTCCATATTTCAGTCGATAAAGAGTAATATAGTGGATTCTTAAGCTATTTGAGAGCCTTTAGGTACACACACCTTCTGAATCATGCACTTTGCTTTTATTTTTCCCTTTAAAGTATTCTGTTTTCACCCGCATTGTGATACCCCGATGTTTATTATTTCCAAAACATCTAAATTTCAAAACTTTATGCACCAAGTGTATAATAATTTATGGTTGTGAAACCTCAAATGATCGTTGTAATCAATCCTGAAATTATTTCTAATTAGCGTCAATTTATGAAAATTGTAAAATTATATTCAAGAGTAAAAAATAACTTTTTTGGTAAACTGATTTGAAATTGTGTTCATGAAACTTAATTAAATGCTTATTGCTTAAAAATTGTTTAATGTTGTATAAATTTTTAATGTGCAAATGTTTAATATGTAAATGTTTAATGTGTAAATGTTTAATGTATAAATGTTAAATGTCTAAATGTTCAATGTATAAATTTTTAATGTATAAATTTTTAATGTATAAATGTTTAATGTATAAATATTTAATGCATAATAAATAATAAAAAGTGTAATTTTTACGAAATGAAGCAAACGATATTGAACATAAATATTTTTCCCACATTGAATATCGAACCATTTAGTGTATTAAATATTTCAAATGTTAAAACGAAGAATGAAAATTTTCCATTTAACGAAAAATGAATTCTTCATGAACAAGTTTTACTTTGGCTTGTACTTATTCACAAACTCAAATACATGTTTCTATTTATATCTTTTTAATTAAATTTAGTTTAAATTAATAATGAGAATATTTAAAAAGCAGAAACAGGACGTGTTACTGAACTAATAATTAATACAGTTTTGTCGGATTTGAAAATAGAAACTCAAAGATAGAAAACAGTAAAAATCAAGAGCTTTTATTCTGAATGTGATAGTTGTATTGATAACCGATAAAGCTTTATATTCGAGGATCGTCTGATACTTTAATCTTCTGAATGATACTGGAACATAATATATTGGTTATTGTGTATCTTGCATATAGATTTCCATCTGAAAAAAACCAACAGACAAATCTATAGAAACATTCTGGAATTCAACGAAATTTTATTTTAGAATGTAAACCTCTCGTTTTTATATAACGAAAGGTTGAATTTATACTTGAATTGTTATTAATTGTTTTCATATTGCAGACTTCGTGATTATTAACATTGCATATTGTTTGCAAAGGTAAAATAATTTCTTCAAATTTTAAGATACATTACTTAAAAATAAAATAAAAAATACATTACTTATATTTAAAATACATTACTTAAATTATTTGTATGCAATTTTTATTTATTTTATTTTATTTGATATAACCAAAGCCCAACAGTAATACCAATAATAGGGCTATACAATGCAAATGTTATTTTGACTATACGAAACTTATTTAGTTTACACATAGCGAAAAAAGTAGGTTTTTTTCAATTCGAATTTTTTTCGATTTGAAATTTTTGATTTTTCAATTTTTTGCGCATGAGGTTTTGACATTGAATGAAAGGATAAAAGTTGTAATGTACAATTCGAAATGACTTCATTTTGAGACTCACTGGTTAAACGTGTTTTGGAGCCTAACGATGGACCACTTGGAGTCGTTTAGAATGTTGAGAGATTGCCTTTTTTACGGCGATCCTACAGAAAGATCCGCGCGTTTTGCATAGAATAGCCGCGTATCGTCTAGCGACGGTCGTTCTCCACGATAGAGAGTCTTCAACGAAAAAAAGGATCTTGACGAGGAGGAAGATATTGCAGATGTGTTAAGTTAGAGAAGGAAAGAAGATAAACAGGGGAGTTTCTTTGTGGTCAGTGCGGGTATTTGTCTTGTGTCTGGAAGCACCGACAACAGGAATTCTTTTGTTCTTTCCCTTCTGATTCTAGCTCCCTTTGACTACTATTTACTAGAAAACTTCACTACAATCAAATTTGATTCCCTTTGAAATTCGAATCCTCCACTTTTCCATGTATCGCAGTATTCTATTTCTTCATTTATTATTTTTAATATTCACTATTCACTTTCATTTTTGTAATTTCACTTTCATTTTTTCAATTTTATGTCTATTTTTCAATTTCGCTTTTACTTTTTCAATTCCATCTTCATTTTTTCAATTTGACTTTCATTCTTACCATTTCGTTTTCGTTTTTTCAATTTTAAGTTTCTTTATTTTCAATTTCACTTTCACTTTTTCAATTTCATTTTCAGTTTTTCAATTTTACTCCCATTCTTACAATTTCATTTTCATTTTTGCAATTTCACTTTCATTTTTGCAATTTCACTTACATTTTTGTAATTTCACTTTCATTTTTGCAATTTCACTTACATTTTTGTAATTTCACTTTCATTTTTTAAATTTTATGTCTATTTTTCAATTTCGATTTTACTTTTTCAATTCCATCTTCATTTTTTTCAATTTGTCTTTCATTCTTACAATTTCGTTTTCGTTTTTTCAATTTTAAGTATTTTTATCACTTTCATTTTTGTAATTTCACTTTCATTTTTTCAATTTTATGTCTATTTTTCAATTTCGCTTTTACTTTTTCAATTCCATCTTCATTTTTTCAATTTCACTTTCATTCTTACAATTTCGTTTTCGTTTTTTCAATTTTAAGTTTTTTTATTTTCAATTTCACTTTCACTTTTTCAATTTCATCTTCAGTTTTGCAATTTCACTTTCATTTTTTCTTCACTTTCATTTTTTCAATTTTACGTTTACTTTTCAATTTCACAATCACTTTTTCAATTTCACGTTCATTCTTACAATTCCATTTTCACAATCTGATTTTCATTTTTGCAATTTCATTTTCATGCATTCAATTTCGCTAGTACTTTTTCTATTTCACTTCCATTTTTTCAATTACAATTTCACTCTTTCAATTTAGTTTCTTTATTTTCTAGAAACAAGAAATTTATTCTTTTTCTGGAATTTCAGTTGAATAATTAAAGAATTAGACTGATAAATATTAAAAATGATAAATATTAAAATGATAAACATTAAAATAATAAATATTAAAACGATAAATATTGAAACGATAAATATTGAAATGATAAATATTAAAATAAATATTGCTCTCAATTAAAGAGAGCTTCATACTGAAAAAATGTATATTAAGTTTTAATGACTAGACTATAAAGAGAAGTTAATATATTCCAATTTAGAGAAAGCATGCGAAATTGAAAAACATTCTCATGAAAGGAATGAAAATTAAAGATACAATGTTATTACATTTCTACAAATTTTATTTCAATGTTTATAAATATATACCAAACATTAATTAGTTTATATTTTGCTGATTATTATTCTATTTATTAACACTGAAAGAAAAAACTTCGTAAAACAATAAGAATAAGAATATACCATTTATTCTTATTTCAAGAATATTTTCGTTTTATTACAAGAATTATAAGTTTAAGTCAAGAACCGTTATTCTTGAATCCAGAATAAATATTTAAATAAAAAATAAATATTTAAGTTAAAAATAAATATTTAAATCAAAAATAAATATTTAAATCAAAAATACATATTTAAATCAAAAATACATATTTCAATCAAAAATACATATTTCAATCAAAAATACATATTTAAAACAAAAATACATATTTTTGAATCAAAAATAAATACTTTAATAAAAAAAAAAATTTGAATCAAGAGTAAACACTTGTATCAAGAATAAATGTTTTTGAACCAAGAATACAAAATTGAACCAAGAATAATTATTATCAAATCAAAAAAGAAAAAAGCCATTTTGTTTTAAAAGCACAAATACTTCAAGAACAACAATTTTAATAATATTAAAATCAAAATTTAATAATTTATTGAAATTTATTTATTTATTAAATAAAACGAACAACCAAAGTATTTTCTTGGAGTGTACCTGTTTGAAACAAATAGTTGGCTGTAAGAAATGCGAAGAAAAATAAATAAAAGTTTTTTATTGAGGGGTTTTCTGAAAAAGTATTTCATCCGGTGTTGAAAAAATTTATGTCTTTCTAGTTGGCTTTCTCTCACAATAAGGGAATTACTGTAAGGAAAGTGAAAAATCGTGTACTTTCCTTAACTCAGTTTTGAACTTGTCTCGTGTTGGTACGTCGTTGCCATTGTATTTGCCACTGGTATTCAAGTCTCACCCGCGGAAATAAAACCCCTTGGGCCCTTGGGCCGTTTTTTTAGTTGAGCGACGCATAATAGTTTTCTCCTCTTACGATGTCGGGTTTATGGTCTCTTTTTATCAGCCACCATCTCACACCGTTTTGCGAAAATCTCTATTTTTATTTTTTGCAAATTCTTCTTCTCTCCATAAAAAACAAATCTGATGAATTTGTAAGCTGAAGACTCTTATTTATGAATACACTTTCAATGTTTATTTCTTGACATAAATATTGCAAAATTAAAAAAATATTGAAAATGGTTATATTTTATTTTAAGCTGCTTTTATGAAAATACTTTTATGAAAATGCTTTTATGAAAATGCTTTTATGAAAATGATTTTATGAAAATGTTTTTTTGAAAATAATTTTATGAAACTGATTTTATTAAAACGTAGAAATGATTTGGAAAATACTAATGTAGTTTTTTATTTGTTTCAGGTGAGTGCAGTTGAATTTCTTTTTTATTCGTGGGTTTTGAGTGAGTACCAAGAAAATGAACGAACACTTTTATTGTTTTTTTTACATCACTGTTTTATTAGTAGTTTATTAACATTTTTTCGCACTATTATTTTTACATTCAATTTTTTTTTTGTCGAACACACAATTTAGGGGGAAAAAACTTACAATGTAGGGCGCTGATCCTATTTGTGTTTAAAAAATGTGAGGGGATAAATTATTCGATAAGTCGACTGATTATTTTTGCGGAATTTAAGCTTACAATAAGAAATGTACTTCAAGAGGTAAATCCCATAACTTCCGGCCGAGGAGGTTGAATAGTGATAAGGATTTCTAGAAACTAAATGCTTATTGCTCTTTGTTCAAATATAGGTATAGTAAACTTGCGATAAAAGTGCTTGCGAATTTTCTGAAATATGGTTGAGTTAATTTTTGGCATCGTTTTATATTGTTGTTTTATATTATTGTTTTATATTATTGTTTTATATTATTGTTTTATATTATTGTTCTATGTTATTGTTTTATATTATTGTTTTATATTATTGTTCTATATTATTGTTTTATATTATTGTTTTATATTATTGTTTTATATTATTGTTTTACATTACCGTTTTATACTATCATTTTATATTATCGATTTATATAACCATTTATATCATCGTTTATATTATAGCTTTATACTATCATTTTATATTATTGTTTTATATTACCATTTATATCATTGTTTATATTATAGTTTTATATTATCGTTTTATTTTTTATATCATCGATTAATAAATGTTTAAAAAACATTCCTTGAAAAATAAACAATTCTACTCTGCACGTTTTTCATTTCATAAAACATTTCTTTAAAAAGTACATTTGCCTAGTGAGTATTTTTTGCTTTATTATTCTCTTCCAGGTGAACAACACTTTTTACTCAGAGTTCAGTACTAAATGTCAAATATATCAAAACGCGTCCAAGAATAAGTGAAATCAATAATTCAATTCTATGACTCTTCGCTAGGATAATCCGCTACAAAGGAAAATATATTTTCTGATTTCAAGTCCTGTCTCCTTAAGGAAATTGTATATTCTCAAATATTTCTTGAATAGATTTCATGTCGTGATTTACAACAAAAAAGCTCCACTGCAAGACTTTTTTTTCAAATAAGTGTGTGGGAAATTTGTAATTTGAATTTAAATTTTTGAACCAAATTTTTGAACCAAATTTTTGAACCAAATTTTTGAACCAAATTTTTGAACCAAATTTTTAAACCAAATTTTTAAACAAATAAAACGAAACAAAAACAATTATGTCCGAAAATCATGTGAAATGTTCATTTCATTTTAATTACAGCAAAAGATCTGAATGTACATAAATACACGTATTTTGCTTATACACACAAACTACAAGCGCGATAATTAAAATTTATCACTCCTTGAAAAGATTTGTGCATTAAGTAAAAATACATTAATTAAGAATCTCAAAGCTATTCGACTTTGAAATGCAAAAAAATGTTGCCTTGATCTAGCGCTTTTTGAAAGAAAATAAAACGAAAGAAAATTAAAAAGAAAGAAAAAGGAAGAAAAAGAAAGAAAAAGAAAGAAAGAGAAAGAAAGAGAAAGAAAGAGAAAGAAAGAAAAAATGTAGAGAATGTTGAAATAAAACTTCAAAGAGTCTCAATACGAAAAGAAATCTTACACTGATTAAATAAACATTTTTAAAAAGAAGAGAAAACAATTTTTACGTTTTAAAATTGACTAATTTTGCAGAGATTTCGTAGAATATTTTCCTAATAGAAAAGTCCAAGGGCCGAGTTCCTTTATTTGATGAAATGAAGACGTGACATACTATCGCGATCACATTTGGAAATCTAGAGCGTTTCGCTCGTCGGAATCGCAGGGTATCTTTTTGAATATAGAGAAAGCTTTTTCTTGAGGACGTTCAAGGCACAGAAACCCTTTAGGATAAGAAGAACTCAGTGCCAAGGCTTTTTGACTCTAACCTTCCTAGACTATTGCTTTTGCTGCTGAAATTCGTGCTCTTCTTCTTGTCTTCGGGTTAGAAATACGATCACATTTTGCATACGTATCTCGTAAGTAGGACAGCCGTCTATTTCGTAAATGTGCATTCAAAGACGATCTCGTTGATTAGTAAGAAAGCGAGTAAAAATGAGAAAAACGAGGAAAAAGGAAAAAAACGAGAAAAAACGAATAAAGAGAAAATCGAGTAAAAAGCAAAACGAGGAAAAGACAAAATTGAGGTCGGCGCTTCTAGACATTTTTTTACTCAAGACATTTTTCACATTTGAACATTAATCCTTTGTGGCACGAAACACTTTTAGCACACAAATCACAAATAAACCAATCGATGATCAATCATTAACAATGTTTCACGGAAATTCGATACCCGTGGGGTAGAATTTTCAAGCTTTGATTTTGTAATTATATTGAAGCACACACTGTTTGAAAATGTCATTTTTGCTTAATTCATTTTTCGGAAACGTAATATCCTCGATCATGAACGGAAAAATGTTTGTGCGCAAAAATAATGGTCTGTAAAAATTAAATCTTGTTTCTAGATTATGATTTTTAATAGTTATTATGGATTAAAATGTATCGATAAAAATGTATCGATAAAAATGTATCGATAAAAATGTACGATTCAAATAAGACTTTAAATAACTGATTTTAATACGTTTATTTTTTGTAAATTTCTTTTTCATTCTTTCTTTTTCATTCTTGCTTTCTCATTCTTGCTTTTACTTTATTATGTCTTTTATGTTTTTTGTGAAATTCATAAAACTTATAATAGAAGTCACAAGTTTTTATTTTGCGGTTTTTGTTTATTTTTACGTTTTTATATTTTATAATATTTTAGTTTATTAGATTTTAAAAACCTTAAACTTCTTTCTTTCTTCTAAAACAAATTTTTGTATTTTTTATTTCTCTTACATTTAACTATTAGTATTTACCATTTTAAAGATTAATTTATACATTTTATTTCCTTTAAACTGTCATTTAATGTTTTTAATTAGTTTAAACTACAGATTAATATATTATTTTGCTTAAATTGTAGATTAATGTATTATTTTGTTAAAATTGTAGATTAATGTATTATTTCCTTAAAATTGTAGATTAATGTATTATTTCGTTTAAATTTTAGATTAGTGTATTATTTCGCTAAAATTGTAGATTAATGTATTATTTCGTTAAAATTGTAGATTAATGTATTATTTCGTTTAAATTGTAGATTAGTGTATTATTTCGTTAAAATTGTAAATTAATGTATTATTTCTTTTAAATTGTAGATTAGTGTATTATTTCGTTAAAATTGTAAGTTAATGTATTATTTCCTTAAAATTGTAGATTAATGTATTATTTCGTTTAAATTGTAGATTAGCGTATTATTTCGTTTAAACTGTAGATTAATATATTGTTTCATTCAAACTGTTGATTAATATATTTTTCCATTTAAACTGTCTTTTTTACTTATTAGAAACTTCATTTATAAGTATTTCTTTAAAAACGCTATTTTAAGTTAGTTTCATTTATTGCACTTATTTATTTTTTAAACAAACATTATTTATAGTTTAGACTCTATACAAACATTTTAATGTAACTAGAAAAATATTTCCAATGCACTAATGTTTGATTTTCCGATAATAGAAACGCGGTGCTGATCTATGGCAAGCCTAGAAGTCAGCGTTGCACTTTGGGTGGTGGGGGGCACTGCACCTCTTCTTAAAGCTTCGCGGTTTTTTTCAAAAGCACCATGTGACCCCCACTCACAGAGTTCCGTTTCCTCTCTCTCGATTCTACCCCACTGCTTCATACTTTGCCATCGTATGCAGGGACGGCTCTAAAATGTCACTTCTATTTCATTCTCTTCATTAATTCATTCATTTTATTGCTTCATATTATTCTTCATATTATTCTTCATATTATTCTTCATATTATTCTTCACATTATTCTTCATATTATTCTTCACATTATTCTTCACATTATTCTTCATATTATTCTTCAATTTATTCTTCATATTATTCTTCACATTATTCTTCAAATTATTCTTCATATTATTCTTCAGACTATTCTCCACAATATTCTTGATATTATTCTTCACAGTATTTTTCATATTATTCTTCATAGTGTTCTTAATAGCATTTTCCATATTGCTTCTCAATTATAAATCTTCTAAAAGTGAATAAAGAAATATTAATCATTGTTCTATTTCAGAATTTACCAGTTAAATTAATTTATCAATATACTTTTAGAATCAGATTAATAAATAATGCAATAGATATATTGAAGAACGATCACTTATTTTTGGCACAACTTTTTAAATAAATGATTGTTACCAAATAATACGACATTACATATGAACAATTATTCACTTGTGACAGTGAATTGTGACAGCAAACGTCTGTTCCAGAATAAATATAGATTTTTAACCGATTTAATTGCTATTTTTGAGAAAATTCGTTAAAGTAAAATAAAATGCTCTTCAGGATTGTTGAATTTCTTGTATCTATCTAAAAAACTAAAACTACTACTAGGTATACTACAATTTGTATATTCTGTATAATTTTTCTTTTATTTAAAAAAAATATATTCTAAAGATTTTTTAAAATCATCATGCTTTGTTAATATAAAAAATATATAGTTTTATAACATTTATTTATTTACCAAATACAAATAATAAAAACAAAACAAACACAAATAATATGTTTACCATAAATGTTTTTATAATTGCATACAATTTCATGTTACTTTTACAAATTTTTTCCATACATTCCAAATATGTTTTTATCCTTAAATATAATATCCTAACTAAAATCCTAAAATAAAATCCTTAAATAAAATCCTGAATCCTAAAATAAAATCTTGAAATCCTAAAATGAAAATAAAAAAAAATTTCAAAATGAGAAAATCTAGATAAACAGCGATTTTAAACGGGTGCAGTAAAAGTTGACACTTCTCTGGATGCATCTCTATCCCTACTTCTTGGCTCATGTTCCCACTCCAACACTAATTTTCCTTCTCTACTCATTCCCTCATTTCATTCTCTCTTCCTCTCCCTCTTACTCAGTTTGCCCCTCTCTCTCCCTCGGAGCTTTTTTCTTGTTTAATCTCCTCTTTTTCTTTCTCATCTTGTCTCTCTTTTCACATTCTTGTCTGTCTCACTTCTTTTCTCGAGATGTAGTTCCATTTCGTTCCACTCCTTAGACTCACATCCAGAGAGCTCACTTGCAGCCAAAACTCAACTAATCCCAAGATATTCTCTGATTATGCCAGCAATATTTGAAAATTTAAATTTAAAATGGTTCAGCTTATTACACGGGACTTGAATTTTTTCTTATTTTTCGCAATTCATTCGAGAAAAATTGAGGGAGAAAGTAAATGAGGACGGAAACCTGTGTAACTATTTATGTCTGACCCTAAATTACTTTTATCACTGAGTTCTAGATATTCTCTCTTAAATCATTTATTTCCAGCATGATAAATGTATCTTATCACTATTTTTATTAAGTCGAGTGTTTAACACATTTTAGAACAATTTTTTAACTATGATAAATATGATTGCTACGATAAAACATACTTTACGATTGTTTAAAAAAGGTTTCTAATGGCTGATAAGATAGGAGTTTCAATTTTGCGTAGTTTTTAACAGTTTGAGTTTGCTCTTGTTTTAGCGCAATTTTTCATTAAAATGTAATGGCGGGGATATGGTAGAATGCAGTAGAATGAAGTAGAACGCAGTAGAGTGAAGTAGAATGCAGTATAGTGCAGTATAATGTAGTAGAATGTACTCCACTATGTAATATATTCTACTGTAGATTACATTCTGCTATAAACTAAATTGTACTACAGTAGAATGCAGTATAATGAAGTAAAATGTACTCTACTGTGTAGTGTATTATACAGTAGACTATACATTTTGCTATAAACTATATATCCTACTATTGACTATATTCTACTATGCACTATATTCTACTAATGAACTAAATTCTACTATGCACTATATTCTACTAATGAACTAAATTCTACTGTAGACTATACCAATAATGTAAGTACATTATGTAGTATAATATATTTTACAATGCGCACTATATTCTACTATGCACTATATTGTACTGATGTAGGTACTACATTCTACTATCTCAATAGTACATTCTGCTATACACTATATTCTACTAAAATAGTATGTTCTACAGTTGATTATATCCTATTATAGACTATATTCTACTATAAACTATATTCTACTATACACTATATTCTATTATACACTATATTCTACTATACACTATGTTCTACTATAAACTATATTCTACTATACACTATATTCTATTATACACTATATTCTATTATACACTATATTCTACTATACACTATATTCTACTATACACTATATTCTATTATACACTATATTCTACTATACACTACATTCTACTAATATAATGCGTTCTACTATAAACTTTATTTTACTACGCACTATATTTACTAATATACTGTGCACTATATCCTACTATGCACTTTATTGTACTAATGTACTATATTCTACTGTAGATTATAATCTACTGTGCACTTTATTGTACTAATGTACTACATTCTACTGTAGATTATAATCTACTGTGCACTTTATTGTACTAATGTACTACATTCTACTGCAGATTATAATCTACTATGCACTATATTGTTCTAATCTACAATATTTTACTATAAACTATTCTATTCTACACTATGTTGAACTGATGTACTACATTCTACTATAGACTACATTCTACTATAGACTACATTCTACCATAGACTACATTCTACTATAGACTATATTCTACTATGTACTATTTTATACTAATACACCACATTTAACTATAGACTGTATTCTACTCTAGACTATATTCTTCTTTTCACTATATTGTACTATTGTACTACATTCTACTATAGACTAAACTCTACTATACACTATATTCTACTTATTTTATATTATACTATACGTGTAGAATACAGTAATAAGAGAATTATTGTAGAGTAGAATACCTTACACTGTAAAATCTAGTAGACTGTAGTATACAGTAGAAACAATACACAGCAGAAAAAATTATTTTTGAATTCACAGTAGATTGCAATACACAGTAGAATATATTAAGTGTTGCAGATTACAATACATAATAGAATATAATATGCAGTAGAATTTATTATATAGTAGAATATAGTATATAGTAGAATATAATATACATAGTAGAATATTAAATATACATAGTTGAATATAATATAGAGTAAAATATAATATACATTAGAATATAGTATATAATAAAATATACATTGTAGCATATAGTAGATTTAAGTCTACAGTAGAATGCAATATACAGTAGAATATAGTATACAGAAGAATATAATAGTATAATAGTATAAAGAAGAATATAATAGTATAATAATATATAGTAGAATATAATATACAGTAGAATATAGTAGATTTTAGTCTACAGTAGAATGCAATATACAGTAGAATATAGTAGATTTAAGTCTACTGTAGAATGAAATATGCAGTAAAATATAGTATATAAAAAATATAATAGTAGAATAATGTATAGTAGAATACAATATACAGTAGAATATAGTAGATTTAAGTCTACAGTAGAATGCAATATACAGTAGAATATAGTATATAGAAAAATATAATAGTAGAATAATGTATAGTATAATATAATACAGTAGAATATAGTATAAAAAACATAGTAGAATATATTAGGATACAGTCTACAGTAGAATACAATACATGTAGTAGAATGTCGTAGATTACAGTCTACAGTAGAATACAACACAGAGTAGAATATAATGTACAGTAGAATATATGTAATAGATTGTGCTCTATAATAGTAGAATATACATAATACAATGTAACATATAGTAGAATGTATAGTGAACATTAAAATAGTAGTATAGTAGAATTTGCAATGAAGTAGGTCATAGTAAAAAGGAGAACATAGTTTACAGTAGTGTATCTACAAAAGTTAATTGAAACCCCAAAATATAATCATTATACTAAGTAACTTTTGAGCAAAATAATTAAAAATACATAGCCTATTGCAAAACAATTGTATTAACAAATTCCGCTTTATATAATAATTGACTTACATTAAATCTATTATAGACTAATAAAAAACATCAAAAAACAAAAAAACAAAACAAAGAAATACCTAAAACAATCTGTTAAGAAATCACTTGTAGAATCATTAAAGCAAGAAACACCATCGACGATCAATTATCCAAAATCAAAATTAATACAAACTCTAAAAGCACATAAATTCCAAAGAAACAGAAAAAAAGTGCGACCGAATTCCTCGGAGAGTTTAAGAAACATTTCACATCTCGAAATAAAAAGTATCGAGAAAATAGGAATGTAAATTTGTTTTTGAATAATGTAGTTTTGAAATTGAAGGCGATCTTTCCCTGGAGGCTTGGTCCATTGGCCAGGATGTGGTTCCTCTCAAATTGCAGCTCTCACGAACAAGAGAAAGAAGAAATGAAAGAGTGAGAGATGTAGCTTCTAGTTGGCCGACGTTGTTGCGCCGCGGCTGGCTAAAACCTCACTTTCGCATTGCTAGACATTCATGCCAAGGCTGACTGGGTGCGTTGCCCTCTATTGCCCCTATGCTGCCGTCACTGCAGCATGTGTCCTCCCCCCAACCCCTTCCTTCCCTCTTGTCCGTCGTTGCACCCGGCCACGAGGCAAAATGCAATTGCCTTAGCTTAGACCTTAACCGCCTGCACGCACTGCGTGTGCCCAATTTCGACTCGGTTCAATTTCTTCTTACCCCACCATACACTTTTTTTCATCTACTAACTTTTATCTTCACGTACAACATGCATAAAGCAAGAATTCCCTTCAAACCATTTCATCTCGCCTACATCCACTGCAATTTTTTTTAAAGATTCTTGCGTTTCAAAATTCTATTCAACCAACGTTTCTCTGGCTCTTAACAAAAAAGTATACATGGAATTTTAATGTTTCGCAAAATTTTTTATTATAATATAATATATATATAAAATATTGATATTACTGAACATGAATCTTTAGAACTACTAAAGAAAGATGTTGATATACTTATCAACAGTTTAAATGAAAATCAGTATAAAGTTTTTAATGAAATAATGATTG